>JAHBCN010001549.1:0-114361 GCA_019359885.1 Listronotus oregonensis
TTTAAAAACAAATTTCTAAAGGTGAAACGTTGAAATTTATTTCAAATATTTTAAATTCCCCAAAAAATTTTCCCGGGCCTTCGTGAAAAACTTCCTCAACAAATTTCCAAACATTTTTCTTTTAACCGCCTGATATTTAAAGTTTTGAAACCCCAATAAACATGCATCGCCTATTTGTACCACTCTGTATAATTACGTCATCTGTAAGTTTATATCCTTTTAAATAACGTAAAAAAAAACCCCAAAAAAAAACTTTTTTTTGTCAAATATAAATGGAAAATAAATTTCCCTACTTTAAGGTACTCCCTTTTTTAAAAACCAAATATTCAATCAAATTTTTTAGATTTGAATTAAAAAAAAAAATACAATCAAAGTTAAAATATCCTTTGATCTACGGCTAGAAGATTGTTTTCTAAAATACTGAACTTTTAATATTAGAGCAGAAAGGAAATAATTCATAAAAAATAATTTTTTTTAAATTTTTAAAATTAATTATAAAAAATACTTATTGAAAATTTTTATAAAATAATATAATAAAATTTAAAAAAAAAAATGGAATTTAAAATTTTCCGAACTTAAAAAAATTTGGTATAGCTTTCTCAATTACCTGTTATCTTTTTACCTTCATTTTTTATGGATTAAAACCCCGCCGACAGAAAATAACTTTTGGGATGGTTGGTATTAAAGGCAGAACATTAGGGATGGATTTAAAATATAAAGATTTATAATTTATTGTTTATTTAGGTTAATAATTTTTAAAATTACTTTTAAGAAATTAAATATATAAAGTTTAAAAAATTTATAACGCATTATCTATACATAATTATTTTTTTAATCAAAATATCTAAATCAACCCTTTTTTCACTATCAGAGTCATCCTTGGATTAATTACAATAGGATTTTATGTTGTTTTGGATAAAAAAAAGTCCTCAATTTTTATAATGTGCTGTGTAAATTATTCCAGCTCTCAACTGGTATGTTATTAATTACATTTTTATCAAATTTATAACACTGGGCCCAAAAAGGGAAATTTTCTGCTTTATCTTTGATTTTATTGTTCCACAAATGCTCTATGGGGTTAAAATAAACTGAAACGGAGAAAGCCGTAAGAAGTAAAACCCAGCCTGTTCAGCCAAGTTATCACATACATAATGTTTTTTAATTCATATGAATTTAGGAGTTCCACATGTTTCATCAAGGTAAATTATGGACTGTTTTCATGATATATCTTTCAATTTCTTGAAGGTAATTAAATCTCCAAGTGCGTAATCTGTGGATTCCATTACTATTTTTTCTTTTTCATTTTGCCGTATTTACAAACAACTCAAGGAGGTGGACATTAATATTTATAGTTTTTTGTCTTGGGTTAGTTTTTTTTCGTTTATCCAAGGTAAATAACTCCGTTTCATAAAGAAAAATATTTTCCTTCTTATTAGGTCCTGATAATTATTGTTATGGTGAGAGAAAATCACTAGGTTTTTTTTTTGTTCAATTTTTACTAATAATAATATCCCTTTTTGATGATATTTGTAGTTCTTGTAAGTAGACAGGTTCCTTTTAAAGCTTCTTGTTAAATTAAATTACTAATTAAAGTTTTATACAATTTTTAAACCGTTTTGCACTAATGAAAAATGATTTCACCGACATAGTTATATTCTCGTAAAACAACTTTTTCCAAACGCACAGAAAAAGGTTATTTCACTGCCACTAAAATATTAGCCAAAAATTTATATCCCTAATGGTTAATACTCAAGAAATACCGGCCCAACCCGTTCCCTTATGAAAAAATGGGTTTACCCAATAACAATAGGTAATAAAATCGTTAAAGGTTTATTGGGGTATGGTCCGTCAAAACTTGTAACGATATACTTTGAGACAGAATTTACACCTTACGAATTATTTACGGCATATTTAGTACATCTATTTCTGTCTCGGATTTCCGTGTTATGTGACAGATTTTATGAAAAAACCTTTTGCTCTAAGGCACCCCATAAAACAAATCTGGTATTGTAAGGTCAGGCGACCTAGCTGAATAATGAATTGGACCAAACCTCCCTATTCACGTCTTGCCAAAATAGTTATTGTCTGTCTTGTCTGTCATTGTCTGACCAAGGCTCTGGAAGGATAGCCGTCTATCTATAGTGTATTGATTACACACATTTCATATTGTTACATTGTTTTAAATAATCACAGCACTTTGGTGAACAAGCCTTCACAAAATCAAAACACTATTATATGTAAATAAGATGTTGATGTAAGGGACGTTTACAAAATGACGTTTTAATAGTATTGATTTTTGTATTAAATGTAAATAATAATTATATGACAGCACTCACTGTTATTCTTCTATTTTCACATGTTTAAATTTTTATTTAGAAATTTGCAATTAGACTTAATTTTGGTTTATAAACAACTTTGTTTTATAGAATGTGTATTTAAAATAATAAATAATGACAGTTTTATTTCAAAGCATTTTTATGTTTTCCTAATTTATTAACACCCTGTACATCTCATCAAAAATTTAAATCTTGTAAATTAATTTGCAAAAGGCAAAAATTTTTATAAAGAATGACTTTTTGTCGTAAAATAAATAATAAAGATTTTTCTCTCTTGTGCACCTCATCCGCAGACACACTGTGCATATCTGTACAATTAATAATTTATTTTTCTGACAGTTTAATCTATGAGATTCGCCTAAAAATGTTCTTTTTAACCATGTATCACAATGTGACATTTGCTTTTAAAATTGCATCAAAAAATATTTATTTACATAAGCTTTAGACTGGAATTTGTATATTTAAAAAAAAAGTTTTTAAGTGTGATGTGAATATAACGGAAAAGCCCGTGGCAGATTATTAGAT
This sequence comes from Listronotus oregonensis, assembly GCA_019359885.1. Taxonomy (NCBI): domain Eukaryota; kingdom Metazoa; phylum Arthropoda; class Insecta; order Coleoptera; family Curculionidae; genus Listronotus; species Listronotus oregonensis. Next base: position 2,862 of record JAHBCN010001549.1, read on the forward strand.
AGGGCCCTCCCTCAATGTAAAAAGACACAATAAAGATTATTTTTTTGTAATAATGCTATCTGATATTTGACATGTTTAAATATTGATATAATTCTTCTCTAAAATATTTTTTAACGTTTTGTTAACCCTTATCTAACATATACTAATTTAAAAGAAATAATTTAAGAGTAACCGGGTAAACTCATTATATATACCAAACACTGTATTGTCAGCATTGTTTGTATTCTGTCAAATAAAATTCCGAAAAAATGTACTCGGAAGAAAATTCCCCAACTCCCGATAACATCCTAGTGCAAGCGACACAGGCGATAGTGAATTTATTAGCAGTAAAATCTCAGTCTATAAATTATCCATGTTAAGAAGTCAATTTTGGCCATAAAAGAGAATGCTGACATCAACAAATATCTAAAAGCTATTAGTTTTTTGAAGCGTCGGGCTGTAGGATATGTATCAAAAGTCCAGAGTTTTAACAGCTGAACAAGCAACCAAATTTTTATGTAAAACTCTAGATAAGCAATATATACTAGCAAAAACATTTAAGTGCTAAATAATGAGCGTTTTTTGTCGCGTTTTTACAAAATAAAAAATCTCATACATTAAGAAGTTTTATCAACACCAATCAAGGATTTACATTTAAGCCCTGTACATTTTATCGCAAATATGCAGCTCTACCACCTAAAAATATACACAGCAAAAGAATATTTGTTGCATATCGAAACGGTAGTGTTACCATTAACCATCAGTGGATTTCGAAAATTGTTGCAGAATACCTAAAACTTAATATTTTTTAAGAATATATCAGACATGGACAAAGGCGTTCTTAGACAACCATGTTGATGGAAAGCGGCAAGTGATTTACTCACTCTTAAAAGGCAAGAAGGATAGCGTTCTTCCAATGGAGTAGAAAGATATACAGAAAAATCTATATAAAGAAAAATTGCGGTATCACGAAAAGAGTTTAACCCTCTCACTTGCAAAGAAAGCTTCACAAAATAAATCTATAAACCTAATCGTTAATATTCACAATTCCAACTATAAAAATTACTTGGTGCTGTTTTGAAGACTGTTTTAAAAATCAAAATGTATGTTTTTTTAAGTTATATTTTGTTTTAATGTTATACTTTTAAAGAATTATAGTATAAAGAATCATTTATAACTTTTCCAGAAATAGATTTTTCTGTGCTTGAATTACTGAATTTGTTCCGAACATTCCGAACCATGCTGTATTGTTAAATATGATGTTGTAACAAGTAACCAGCTTTAAACAAAGAATAATAAATAATTAAAGCAAATATATTTTTTAGCACAACACAACATTTTTTTTTATATTTCACCCAACGTTTGATGTCTACACGAACTCATATATTATTAATACTAACTAAACTTTTGCCAATTTATCATCTACATCAACCCTTATACTACACCCGCTTATCTATAATATCGACAATATTTGGCAGGTAATTTTTCGTACAAGGAATAACAAGTTAAACTTCTCCCTTGGTAACAGGCACCCCTGCGTATACAAGGGTAGTTACCCTCTCAAACTTGGAATGAAACTATTAAATATAAATTGAAAGAAATATTGTATCCGATTGGTGTGTTAATTTTTTATGAGAAGTATTTGCGGAAAAATTGCGTCTCAAAGAAAGAGTGTTTTATAAGAAACAGGCAGCAGGAATGCAGTTATTAGATTTTTTTCTGCTGAAGTGATATTAAAAATTTAGAAGGTAAGGGGGAATAAAGGTAACTTTATCGAAGGGGGATACATAAGTGTCCAGCTGAGATTCTTATTTAAGGTTTGCTTTATTGGCAGAATTCAAAGTATAATTTCCTCTTTTCTTTTATCTGGTGACAGTTCAAGACTTAAAGTTTTAATATTAAGGTACCGTGGATAAGTTAAGAAAATTAAAAAGTAATCTGTTAACACGGGACCTAAAGATTTGAAGGTAAGAAAGGAAAAGAAAAACCACTGCAGGCTGCAGTTTCTACAGTTTAAGAATCGAGGAAGAAACAAGATACTAAACTGGACTGTAAAGGGACGCATGAAAATGACTTGGTTTATTAAAAGCTGGTAAAGAAGAAAATGTATTGGCTAATTTCTCGGAGCAGAAGCTGTGACGACCTGTAAAAGAGCGATAGATCCCTTACAGCTCGTCGACCAGCAAGAGCAGGATGTTTTCTTGTAAGGGTAGGCTCCATAACAGGGTGAACGGCTGTTTCTTAAAGGAATGTCAGTATAATAGTAGCTGTGGAAGAGACCGTTTCTTAGCCATGGTCATAGTATTCCAAGTTGGGTCTGATTAAGGATACATATAGTGTATACAGATAAGAAGGGGGAAAAGACTTTCGAGTTCATAAGAGGAGTCCGAGTCTGTCCGAGCTTTTTTAAGGCAGTTGTGGCCATGGATATAATATGTTTATTCCTTCATTACTTTAAGTAATGCCCACAAGAATAAATGACCCTCTGTTTTGCAGACACTAGGACGCTCATAAGGAAACAACGAATTCTTGGATAGAAATAAAGTAAGCAAACCTTGTTTGGCATTAATATATTCAGGGGGCAAGGAGGGATAGTTCTTGTGAACACACTGCATCGGCAACATTGATTAAACACACTGAATAACATCACTCCCAGGTTGCCAATTTAGGGGTTTTCCCCCCAAATTTAGGGGAAAAAAAGGGGATGGGATTCTTTTCGAGGTGCTATATTTTTAGGGGTATTTTAGGGATTTTTATAGCTTCAAATATTTTTTTCAAATGTTAAAATAAGCAAAATAAAGGTGTTATAGAATATGCCATGGGATAATCCAATCTAGCCAATCGTATTCATTTTGTACATACCGCCTTAGCGACATCTAGTCAGTAAGAAATTTGTTACTTGAAGCTTTAGATTATTTATAAATAAAAAATATAAAAAAATATTGCTGAATGCAATTATTTATTGATTGTTTTGAATTTATTATTTGTTTAATGATATTTTATTAGTTATTTTTAATGTATTATTTATGTGGAAATATTTAATTATTTATTTTATAAATTAAAAATTTTTTTTAGGGGAAATTTCTAGCAATTGTGGGGATTTTAGGGGTTTTTGATTGGGGCTTTAGGGGGATAAATTTTTGAGAGTTGGCAACACTGATCACTCCGAAAAGAATAACTTTTTCAATGTTTATGGCATTGCACCATAAAATACATTTTTATAAATCGATGATTTTTTATTGTTAAAAATTATTTCTAAAGCCGGAAAACTTTTTTTGTTTATTGTCTAAAGTGACAGATAGATATGATATTTACTTTCGAATGCTGTTGATCAAGTCAGTTTACAAAACGTGTTATTTAATAATACAACCTACTAGAAAGAGATAAAATGACATCGAAGTGCCGTACAACACCGGATTTACTATCATTTTTTATTAAACAAATGCAGTAGCTGTCCAAATCAACCTTGTTGCCGGTGTTTGGAACCGTCAGATTAATAAATATTTATATTTAAATCGATTTAGCCTATATTAACACAAAAACCAATATTTTTGAATAATTTTATTACATTTTTAGGGTAATTTCCTGATTTTGTTTTTTGAGATCTGGCAATTTGTTTACGTTTTTCCAAAACAAAAACAAACAGATCACTGTACCAAATACTATGCCTACAAACTGGCGTTGCGTTAATTCTAGCCCTTGAGTTCGTTGTAAGGAAATGATACTCTTTAGCAGACGTTTTCAAAATAGCAAACACGATTGTGTTTTTGCATTAAATGGGACAAGATTTTTGGTCCCCAACCTAATATTAATACAAAGTGTCTTAAAAGATATCTGCATTACCACTTCATGTTTTTGTTTCCCAAAACCAAGCTCTTAGAAAATACGGGGGTTGCGAAAAGATGAAATATTCAAAATAAAAAATTAGTTTACTTAGTGTTGTCACCGAAAATAAAAATAGGATTAAGCGTGTAAGGGAGAAGATCGTTGAGGTGAAGAAGAAATAAATTTTGCGCCAGTACTGAACTGTAGGGTACCCAGCCTTAATTTAATGAAAACTAAAAAAATTATTATCTACAATAATTGTACAGAAATGGTAGCGGTGTAGTGTAGACATTTTGAAAACTGGTATTTTGTATTGTTCAGTACCGCGTGTCTACTTTTTTTTATAAGGTAGGGTGCTATTTAAAATCGAAAATAATTGCAACATGAAATTTAAAATTTATTTTAACAATTGACAAAAACAGTGGAAAATGGACAAATTTTTTTAATAAAAGTTTATGTTATGGTTTACAGTTATTTCTATATTAATTCAATCCAAAGTTTAAGTTTTATTTCAGTTTTTTGTTAAATTTAATTATTTTTGGTTCTCAGCATTTTTAGTGTTTATAGAAAATGGGCAAGTTTCTGCAGAATAATACTTACAAAATAAAAAAAAATAAATTAAAACTTTGGTTTTAAAATATTTTATAAATCGGGATTTTCATTTAATTGTTAAATTCATAACGATAGGTATTTATTTTTCCATTTGTTTATTTAAAAACGGTTCTTAATTAAATAAAACAAAGTTTTAATTTTTTGCTGACTTGTTAGGTTTTAGTTTAAAATGATAAAATATAATAGGTTTTATTGTAATTAAAAGTCGGGTAAAATTTAATATTATATATTTTTCTATTCTGTTTAAAAAATTGCTAAAACAAAATAATAATTAGTAAATTTTCAACATGAGTAAAATTTACCTTTTTTTTTTTTTTTGAAGCTTTCCTGTGTAAGCTAAGTATTGATTATGCATACTTTTTTTGGTAACTTCGTAGTGTCGGTTAAGTCTGAGCTTACTGCATATTTAATAGGCCCCTTGCAAATATTTTTACGAAATTCTATAACAGAATTACAAGCATTTAAAATTTAAATATAAAACTTTTCCGTGGCAAGAGTATGTACATCACAAGTGGCTAACCACACGTATTTACAACGCCTGATCGACAGCGGGGACCGGAGCTAAGTATCAATATTACATCTGAGATGAAAGGGAAGTAAATCAAATATCAAGCAGAGCTAACCCTGAGATTGAAACCCTTCTGAGTTTTAATCAGTGGGTAAGTGCCATTTTTATTTGTTTATTTAAAAAGTAATATACTATATGTGTATTTGCGTTTGTCAAAACCACATTAAAAAAACGTACAGCATTAATTTAAAAAATCAGTAAGAGGGTGACAAAAACAAAAAAATATTGCGTTGGGTCCAAAAGTCGGTATTATGATTATTACGAGTGGTTTTCTTATATTATCATAAGCAGTTTTCAGAGCTTCAACCTATTTTTTGTTAAATGATTTTTTTTGTGGTAATCTATGGATTTTGACAGTAAACCCTTTACATTTAATATGTTGCATATTTAATTGGCATTAGACCGATTAATTTTAAATCGAAATAAAGGAACGCGATGTATTCTTTTATTTTGTTTTGAATGAAATAAATTAACGAAGCAAAAAACTAATATTGGAACTCGGCACCTCTTGTGTCGTCTCACGGCTTTTTGGTTTGACGAAAAATTTAAAAGGCCAGACGTAAACTTTAAATTGTTATTACGCTACAACTAATTTTTTTTCCGAAAAGAGATATTTGGGAGATCGTTCTTTAGTAGGCAAAGAAAAAAATAATCAAACTAAATTTTATGTGTAATAAAAATGGTACATACACGCGTAGCGACTCGCATTGATGTTTTTGGAAATTACAGTTCTTATAGTAGCAACTCTACAAATATAAATAAACTTCGTTCTTCCAATATTTCAACTGTTACTTAAGTTGATTTAATTATTTAATTCCCAACCAACTATAAATTAATTTAAAACATTGTTTATATGTATTTTAAACAGTGATATATTTTTTAATCTTATTGGAAGATTATTATACACAGTCCGAGAACTGGTAAACAATTTTAAGTAAGTTCTTAAGGCACTTTGAAAAGGCCTTGGCGCATAAGGGGAATATCGAAGAATAAGGAAAAAAATGGATTTTACATTTTTCGACCCCTTATCACTCTTTTAAAAACTATGAAAAAATGCATAAAGCTAGATCTACTAAAGACACATCAATATATTTTTTTATCATAGTGTGGGTTAATGGTCTTTGTCAAAAAATTATTAAAAAAAAAATCGAATTTCTCGCCAAAAAAAAATTGAAAAATATTGTGCTTCATCCGCGCTTCGAGGACCTTTAATTTGGAGCAAGCAAAACTAAAAAATGTTTTAATGCGGCTAATATATTAAAAAAAAAAAAAAATATTATTTAATAAAACACTTTCTAAAGCATCTACGTAAATAAAAAAAAGAAAAAACACTTTGTTTTATTCCCAACAAGTTCAGCTGGGTAAGATTTCAAAAAGTGAAAAGGCCGATTACTCCCCCACCATGCGCCAAGGCCCTTTGTGTAATTGTCCTTGAAGGACCCCTAAACATAAGTCAGCAAGGTCTGGCAGAAAGGTAATTTCCCCCTACCAACCCTTGACTTTTATTAATTTAATGGTTGGTAGGAGATTGTAGTTTCTAAAGCTAAATTAGAACAATTTAAACAAAACTATTTAAAACAAAGAGAGCATCCGATAAAAAAATCTTGTTAAATTTTAAAGAACAATTACTACATTTTTGTGAATCATTTTGGTTTTTGTCTATATTTTTTACTTAGGACGCTTGTGCTTCTATTTTATATTGTGAGTTAATTTTAAAAGTTTTTAAAAATTAATATTGCTTTTGATCTTTTGGATATTTTAATGATAAATAACAACTTTCTTTTTCCGAATTTTCATCATTTTTGTTTAACTATGTATCTTGAATTACTGACTTTGACAATGATATTTTTTGTCGATTTTTTTAAACCATTTTTTCTTTAAAATAATTACTTCTAGGTGAAATTTTGACTTGTTAAAGTTGACAATTCTTTAAAGGTGTATAAGATTGGTTTAGTCAATTTAGTTTTGTAAATGGCGATATGACATACCTTGTTGCGGGCTTAAATTTTTGCAATAATTAATTGTTTTTTACCTTCTTGCGTAATATTTATATGTATTTGTGCAGTCTCGCCAACCTAGATTTTTCAGGTTTGTCAAAATCATAAAGAAAATAGTATATTTCATTACCAGTACGGAAATGACGATTTTTCCGTGCACGCGTGACAAATTCTCACGGGAAGTCATGCAAGAACGGAAAAATCCATTTCTGGACGTGTAATGAACGATATTTTTTATTATACTTAGGTACCTGAAAACAAAATAAAACATCGCAACGAATGATTTAAGAAAATTGCGATTATTTATTTTTATTTTTAAAACAGTAAAACAAATTAACAAAAAAAAATTACAAGCTCATTAAATCTAAGAAAATTAATTTTGGACGGAACCGTTATAATTAATGGTTATATTTATTATACAATTCGTATTACTGTTGAAGTTCAATCCCTTTTGTATTTCTTTTTGTTGAACTAAAGATGTTGAAGCGGAGTGTTCGTGTATGTTTTGGTTCTTATGATTGACTGTTGCAGATTTTGTAGTTTCCAAGTTACAAGGCCTAAACAACTTTTGGGATACTTCAATTTTTCTTTGTATGGACTCCTCTATATATCCTTCTGCTACATTGAAAGAAAACCATCCTCCGTGTCTTTTCAAAGTGAGCAAATCACCTCCGCTTTCTACCAACATGGTAGCCGAAGAACGCCTTAGCCCATGTCCGGTATATTCTTTGTGAATACCACTGCTAGTATGGCACCCAACATGTTAAGCGTAACATCTTTGGTTTCGGTATGAAACAAATAATCTTCTACTCCCCATATTTTTAGGGCGGAGATCTGCGTATTTATCGTAAAGTTACAGATTAATTTGCAATTTTCATTGGTAATGGTAAAACTTTTTGACCTGTGAGTTTTTGAATCTCGTAAGAACACGACAAGGAAACGCACATTATCTTCCACATCGTCTAAACTCAAACGTATTAAATCATCTCTGCGGCATGCGCCGAAGATGCCAAACACTAAAATTACTTTTGCTAGTAGATATTGTCCATCTGAAGCTTCACATAAAAATTTGGTTACTTGTTCTGATGTAAAAACCTTGGATTTCTTTGGTACATATCCTACAGCCTGTAGTTTCAAAAAAGCAATAGTTTTTGGATATTGGTTGTGAGTATTTTCTTTTATTGCCATACAACTCTTTAACATGGAGAATCAACTCCATAAGGTGGATGACTTCATAGATTTGGCTTTTTCAGAAAAATAAACTAAGAGAATATCGTCACTCACAATTTTGATTCTTTTCTGAGTCCGCCATTCGGTAAAAATGTGATATTTATGTCCATATCTCAACCTGGATTTCACTAGTAATAAATCTGCACTCACTTCTGCCGCTTGTTGTAATATAATATCGGGAATATCCGGATTTTCTTCCAAATCTGAATTCATTTTTTAAAATGGCATAAATTTCAATGACAGAAAATAAAATATGTAGAATGATATAAGTAGCCTCTGTCACGTTAGAAAACGCCTTTTCGTAAAATCAACGACGTTAATCAAAGGTGAACGCGGTCAGTAGTTGGCTGGAGGACCGATGAGATCGCCGCTGGAAAACACCGCGTGGTATTAATTGTGGTTTTAATTTTACGTTAAGCTATAGGTCGTGTTTTAATAATTTTACTTACGTAATTTCAGATATAAATGATTTATTTTTTAATTCAACACGTCAATATCTTAAAAACTGTAAAAGATACACTAAACTTTATTAGACATAAACTATGTATTTTTACAACACCTTTAATTGAACCTTTTTGTCTTAATGTAATATTTTTCGAGTTATAGTATTTTTCAAGATATAAGAAAATGACTTTAAGTCTCGACTGCTTCTGAGTGCAGTAAAACCATTTGAAATTAGCATTTTATGGTACTATTAGGGTATAGTCTGTCCAAAGTATATCGTTATGGCTTTTGACGGACCAAATCCCAATAAACCTTTAACGATTTTATTACCTATTGTTATTGGGTAAATCCATTTGTCCATAAGGGCAGGGGTGGGCCAGGTATTTCTTGAGTATTAACCATTAGGCATATAAATATTTTGGCTAATATTTTAGTGGCAGTGTTGAATAACCGTTTTTACTGTGCGTTTCAAAAAAGTTGTTTTACGTGAATACAACTATGTCGCGTCGAAATCATTTGTCATCAGATGCAAAACAAGTTGTGAAAAATGTGTATGAAACTTTAATCAGTAGAGGTCTAATTAATCAAGAAGCTTTAAAAGAGACCTGTCTACTTACAAAAACTCCAATATCATCGATAAGGGATATTATTATTAGTGAAGAATTAAACAAAAGGAAAAAACGTAGTGATTTTCAATCTCACCGTATAGACAATAATGATCAGGACCTGATAAGAATGAAAATATATTCCTTCCCCTTTTATAAAGTGAAAAAGAAGCTAGACGAAGACAAAACCAATATAAATATTAGCCGTGCCACCCTCCATAGAGTTTTTTGTAAAATGGGATTTAAATACCGCAAATAGACAAAAGAAAAGTAGTAATGGAATCGCACAGATTACGCACTTGGATATTTAATTAGCTTCAAAAAAAAACAGATCCATAATTTACCTTGATGACACATGGTTCGATACACAGGACACAGTATCCAAAGGATGGGTTGATTCCAGTCAAAACTGTCAAACGAAAGCACCTTCAAATAAAGGAAAACGCATTACCATAATACCCGCTGGTTCAGAAGACGGATTTGTCCCAAACTGCTTGCTGTTGTCTGCAAAGAATATTAAGGATTCTAGCTTGGATTATCATGAGGATACAAGTGCAGAACTTTTTGAAAACTGGTTTCAAAATTATCTTTTAAAAAATATTCCAAACGGCAATGTTATTTTCATGGATAACGCAAGCTACCATAGCCGTCTGCTACACAAAGCACCAGCTTCATCAACTTCAAAAACTGAAATCCAGGAATATTTGTTAGAAAATGATATTTATTTTGAATTTAGTTACAAAAAACGCATCTTCTGGAAGTGTTAAATTCATATGCAATTAAAAAACAATATGTATGTGATAATTTGGCTGAACAGGATGGGCATACTGTCTTACGGCTTCCTCCGTATCACTGTATGTTTAACCCCATAGAGCATTTGTGGAACCAAGTAAAATCAAAGATCAGAGCAGAAAATGTTACACCTACTTTAAGTCCCAGTGTTATAAATTTGATAAAAAATGTAATTACTAACATACCAGTTGAGAGCTGGAAAAATTCACTACAGCACATTAGAAAAATTGAGGACTCTTACATTTCTATCCAAAACAACATAAATCCTATTTTAATTAATCTCAATGATGACTCTGATAGTGAAACAGAATTAGATTTAGATATTTAGATTAAAAATGTAATTATGTATAGATAATGCAGTTATAAATTTATAAAAATTTTGCATATATTTCATTTCTTAATGTAATTTTAAGATTATACTTACCTTAATAAACAATAAATTATAAATCATTATATTATTAAAGTCCGTCCCTAATGTTCTGTCCTTTATCCGCAGTTTTATTGCTATCGGCAGGTATAATCCATAAATGAAGGCAAGAGCTAACACGGTATACTTTGAGACAGACTATACATTCCGTGGTAGCTGGTTTTTGCCGGTAAATGCACCGTGTCGGTTTTTTTGGGGTTTTCTCGATTTTTTGCTGTTTGACCCTCACTTCTCACTTCAGATTCATGTTCAGCGGAAAAAAAATACGCCAGAAAATCTTAGTCCAACACCCAACACACACCACTTTTTTTGTGGGCCTGTGTAATCATAAAGTATTTTTAAAATGCGAGAACAATTTCAGATAAATTTTTCCGACAAAAAATCCATTACAGCTTATTTCTTTTATGTTACGTGATGATTACATTCTTTGCATAATAAATAAAAAATATAAAACACAAACTTATTAATTCGTGGCAACATTTTTAAGCTGAAATAATACCGCAATCTGGAAGCAATTTGGGTCGTTAAAAGGTCTGCGTGATATGCCGGCATTACGGAAGAAATACGATATTAATGGATTGTAATGCCGCGAACACAAAACCCTAAAATATCTGTTCTCCTTTTGCAATGATTGTTTCCTGTAGATGTACCATAATATTAAAAAATAAATTGAATTTCAGCAACACTTATAATTTTTTAAGTATAATAGATTTTTATTGTATTTTCCAATATCTTTCATAAATAGCTTGCCCGAGATTATTTTAAAGTTTTATTTAAAAAAAAATTTAGGAAGCTAGTGTTAGTATAACTTAGGTCTTGTAGGATCCTAAAAATAATAAAAATGGTCGCGGCATAAAAATCTATTACCTGTGTTATTTACCAGGACTTCCTATCTAATCGCGTTTTCCAAACACTTACGGACTTCACAGAAACTTCGAGGGTAATTATTGCCAGACATTTCCTCTTTTTAAATCAATTGTTGAACATTCTTTCACGTTCCGTTATACAGTTAGTTACTATTATGGTTAAGTTTGTTCCATTAAATCTTAAAAGAAATATTGTATACAATAAAATTTTTACATTATTGTGCAATAACCCAGACTTTTAAACTAAGCAAATGTTCAAGACCTTTGTCAAATCTGCAACCTCAAGACTGCAAGTCTGGAATTCTACTATTTTATCCAGTTAATTTAAACATGCAAAAGTACAGGGTTTTCCTGTATAATTGCGCACCCCTTTAAAATCTTTATTTTTATAAATAGAAAAAAATAGTTTATATGAAAGTTGCAGGATTTTTCATGAAGATTTTCATGGTGTAAGATAGAAAAACAAATGATGATCGGAAAATTAACAAATCGCTATCAACTTCGTTATTTTAAATGGAACAGCCTGTATATGATTGAAAATTCAAATTCTGCTAATCTTCCTCCTTTCAAATATATATAACTTATCTATGTTCGGATAAACGAGTTGCAAGTTATTTGAATTTAAAATCAGTTATTATAAGCCATAGTTAGCCATGGATACAACCCAAAGTTTGGCAAAGTTAAGTCGCGTTAGCCATGGCCAAGATTATCAGAATTTAAATTTTCAATCATATACAGGGTGTTTTATTTAAAATAACGAAGTTGATAGTGATTTGTTAATTTTCCGATCATCATTTGTTTTTCTATCTTACACCATGAAAATCTTCATGAAAATTCCTGCAACTTTCATATAAACTATTTTTTTCTATCTATAAAAATAAAGATTTTAAAGGGGTGCGCAATTATACGGGAAAACCCTGTACAAAAATTTGCATAGAGCTAAAATTTGGTAGGAATGTTTGAAACACCATTATATGTGAAATCTCAAAAGTCCCCATCGATCACGTATCTGGAAAAAAATCTATTTAAGGTCCAAAGGTTTTTTTGCACTTTTCAGCGAAACGGTAAGTTTTATCAAAAATTAGCTTTAACAAAACTTGTAGATCATAAAATTATCTATAAAAAAATGTTTAATTTTTTTTCTAAGATCCACCGTTTCTGAGATATAACGGTTTAAACAGTTAAAAAAGTTGTATTTTCATAACATGTACGTTTCCACGCCACCTGTGAGGTAGTGTACTTAGTCCGTTTTTTTTATGTGATTGCCCCGGTAGACCTATTTTACGGTCTATTGTGATCCTGTTTTATTGAAAAATATGGAAAAATAAAAAAAGTAATAAATATGATAAAAGCGATATAACTCTTAAAAAACTGTGGAAAATTATTCCTCTGAATCATAATCGTCTAATACGTCTGCTTCCTCTTCTCCTTGATCTTCTTCTTGTTTATCCGGTCCCTGTCCTTCTCCTTCTCCTGCTGGATGCAAGTAAATTGCCTAAATAACGATGCATCACATATCTCCTGGTTGATATCATTCGAATCCTCCCAACTAGCAAATGTATTTTATAATTTTAATTTTCTACAACTTTTTTGTTTTATTATTGTTTTATTAATGCTTCCAAGATGTTAACTAATTATATTACAGTTGTGGATAACACTATATGGTTGTCTGCAACTAAAATGTTTTATTATTTTATCATTAAAATGTTTCTACTACAATATTAAAAAATATCTAATAAAGCAGTTACAAAATAATTATAAATATACTTTCATGACTAAGCTATAAAACAACTTAGTCTACAAAACTAAATTGTTTTATAACGCCTTTGTAAGAGTCTTTTGCAGCATATTAATACCGTTATAAAAACTTATAAAAATTATTTTATTGTATTAGTTGGCCATCTTATAAAATACTTTTTCTAAAGTAGTATTTAAGACTATTTCGTTTTTTGGAGTAAATTGTTGCTCCAGAGCTTGCTATATAATTATTTCATAAAGATGCATTCTGTTGTAGATTGGAAACAGGAACAAAATGATTACATAGTTTAATTGCAATAAACACATTTGGTATAATATATTTCTTGCATTAAATGTGTGGTTATGTTTTCTTATATTTATACCTGGGCTTTGTTTTTTTATAAAAATATTAATAGCGATTGATAGTGCAAAAGCAAAAATTTAAAATATCAGATATAGGACAATAAAAAAAAATAAAAAAGTGATGGTTTTCGTAGAAGATTGAAAATTTGTTGTAAAAATATTATCAATAGTAACTAATAGTAACAGTGGGATTAGCACTAAAACACAGCAGGCAAGGGAAAATCAGAACAGGACAAAAACAATAAATTTTTAAAAAATCTTAGATTATAGGCAATTTTTTTTTTTAATTTTCACATTCAGCACTAAGAGCTTAATTCCGCAAGATCCTAGGACGCTTTTAAAATAATCAGATGATCGTCATGACAAAAGTTGGAGATCAAAGTTCTTAGGTACATTTGCTTGTGACACAACAAAATTTTGTCTAAGCACTGATCTGCCTAAGACTGTTAACCGAAAGAATATCATTGTTTTAAATTTTATGCATGAATGTCCATGCACTAGTTCGTAACTCTAATACAGACATGTAAAGTTACAACAATTATCATATTTTTGTTGTTAATGACAGTTAAAAACGTACTAACTTAAAAATTTATTATAATTAAAATAATCTGACAAAATTATGTTTGCAAAATGACTTTAATTCAAAAAGTGGATTTAATAATTTTTTTTTTAATCATCGGTAAACAGAAAGCGCGCTTAAAATTTGTTGAAAACATGATATATAACTATCAGTAAAATTTCCTTCGCACTAAAAATTTTTGTCCCCACGGGAGATGCATGTAAACGAAGATCCATATTACTTACTATTTAATCCAATAAGTATGGCTTCCTCTGTGTATTTTTGCAGATGTTTTTCCTTGTCAATTCGTTTTGATTCAAAGATATTTGTGGCGACTTTGAAAATATATTTAAAAAACCCATTTATTTTATTACTGTGTTACCGTCAAGCATGTTTTTTTTAAAGTCTGTCATAAAAATTCTTAGAAAATAGTTATTTAGTGCTATTAAAAAAGCTTTAATAAAACAGTTTTATTAAGGCGGTTTCAAATATTTTTAGGGTTAACTGAAATGTTTATATAATTATTTTTCAATTATTTCAATAACCATTACAAAATATTTATGGTGACTTAAGTATTTTATAAAATGGTGCCAATTTTACATTTATAAGTGCAAAAACATTATAAAAATGTTTCCGAGAGAAATAATGTTTTATAAAATTTGTGTCGGAAACATTTCTAGGACTTTCATAAAACACTAAATTGCTAGTTGTGGTTAGTTGTGGTTAGGTTAGCGCACGACTGGCTGTGACATCTGGTACATGCTATAAAACAAAACAATCCAACTTTTTTGCAGCCGCATTAGGCACTACATCCCTTTTTACTGTTACAAAATTGTGTTGAGAAGTTTCTCCGGCACAGGTGGGAGTAAAGTTTGGACTGGAATCAATGTATTATTATCGATCAACTTCCAACCCCAGTCTCTTGGGTCTAGTTGATAAGCAAGCTACACTTGAACTTGATAATATACCCGAAATAGATGTTGATGAGCAGAAGCGGAGGTTGGAGGAAGACACACTAATTCGACTTGTTTTTTATTACGAGTATTTTTAACAAAACATGCGTATCGAAGCTAAACAGGTACTTCTTTTAGGAGCTCCCTAGAGAGAAAGAGGAAAGCGAATTTCGTTGGTCATAATTTCTTGCGGAGTTGAGTAACTCTTTTTAGAAACTTCAGCACATTGAACTAAATTTTGTTTTTGAAACATTTTAAAAACTGATTTCGAGCAGTAAGTGATACTAGTAAGTCAACATCTTCACCAACAATAATAGTTGTATTTGTAAAGTTGAATTGTCCTATTGCTGTTTTAATTATCAGTACATCATTATTAGCTTTTTTGACCAATATATTTTCAACGTTGAACCTATATGTAAACATTAAAATAAACTGAGACTTATTTTAATTATTTGAAAGAAATTTTTCTTGACTTGTAGGAACTGTCATAAAGTGATCAAATAAATTATCAGAAGATGAAGATGTTGCTGCAGTTCAACCTAAAACTAACAAATGTTTAATAAAAATTGTTATATTTTATTCTACTATGTCCTTATATGACAGTTAGCAGGTGAAATTTAACTGGTGATAGCTGAAAAGCATTTTTTCCTTGCATTACCGCATCAGTGATATACGTGGCGTATTTATGCATCTTATGAAAAAAATAACTTTTTCAACTGTTTCAACCGTTATATCTCAGAAACGGTGGCCCTGACATTTTTTCTAGATAATTTCATGGTCTACAATTAAAGACCTTGGTGCAAAAATCGGTCAAGTCCTAAAATCAAAATTTGTGGAAAATCGAAAAAAACTTTCAAAATGTGAAAATAAAGTTACAATTGGCTCAAATTTTGGTTTAAGTATAGATATTAATGATATTTGATATACTGTATAAAATTGATATTTGTAAAAAATCACGCCAAAAGAGATTTTTGAAAATTGGGACTTGTCTGACTTTTACATCAAAATATTGATCAAAGAACACAAATGTGAGAAATCATCACTTATTTCTCACATAAACGTTTAATTGGGTACAGAACTACATAAAAAAATAGTCTAATTCATAAGCTGCGTCTTCTAAGGGTTCTTCTCGCGCATGTACCTCCTTTACTGGGGGCTATGGTTCTGCTTCTTCCCCAACATCTCCGAATATTCTTCTGTAGTAATACTGGTATGTTTTTGAAACATATTTCTTAACTAAAAGCTTTACATCTACCACCTTTTCTCATTCATTGGCAAAGGATTAATCTAGGTCATTTTTGTCGTGGGTAGTGATAAATTATTACATCCAAACTTAGTAGCCGCCTTGATATTTAAATAATAGAAATTTTCAGATAGTAAACTTCATTTTAATATTTTGGCTAGTAAACGTTGATTTAAAAATAATTTTAAATTACTTTCTGAAGTCCATTATTATATCTTGTGTTACATCTATGACCCGAAACCGAGCCCGAAACTTTTTGCTAGTTTTTCTTACTAGTTCTTTTTATTTTTTGGCAGGTACATAAACTCATTCTTTATTTCTGTTCTCTTTCTCAATTAAACCAAAGGAGCGGTCACAGGGTAAGAAACTATGACCACACTCAGGATATTGATGAATAACTTAAGCAATATTTTTAATACGCTGGTCACAGGGTAAGAAACTATGACCACACTCAGGATATTGATGAATAACTTAATCAATATTTTTAATACGCTGGTCACAGGGTAAGAAACTATGACCACACTCAGGATATTGATGAATAACTTAAGCAATATTTTTAATACGCTGGTCATAGGGTAAGAAACTATGACCAGACTCAGGATATTGATGAATAACTTAAGCAATATTTTTAATACGCTGATTAACTAAGGTGAACAAATATTTATTTATAATATGATTTTTGTTTTGTGCGAATGAGTTGTCAGAAAGAGACGCAATGTTGTTACAGAGTCGGAAAGCCTGTCTCCCATCTAGCAAGCAGAGCTCGCGATCATCAACGGTTATGTTCCCCCACTCCGCGACTATCAGCTTTGGTGCAAAAATCGACATGACCGGTTTTTGTCCCCTTTAAATTATATACCCACTGGAAAAACGCAATTTTGGCCAGAAGTGGACTTGGCCGGTTTTTGGACCAATGTCATCAATTTTTGTCTAAGCTAATTTTTTGATAAAACTTAAAATTTTGCTGAAAAACGTGAAAAACCCGTTTTTGTGGCATTTGACCTTGAATAATTTTTTTTCAGGTACGGGAGCCCGAAATTTTTTGCTAGTTTTTCTTACTAGTTCTTTTCATTCGGTAAGTACATAAGCTCATTCTTTATTTTTGTTTTTTTTCTCAATTATACCAAAGGAGCGGTCACAGGGAAAAAACTTTGACCACCTCAGGATATTGATGAATAACTTAAGCAATATTTTTAATACGCTGGTCACAGGGAAAGAAACTTGAAAACTCAGGATATTGATGAATAACTTAAGCAATGTTTTTAATACGCTGGTCACAGGGTAAAAAACTATGACCACACTCGGATATTGATGAATAACTTTAGCAATATTTTTAATACGCTGTCCAGGGTAAGAAACTATGACCAGACTAAGGATATTGATGAATAACTTAAGCAATATTTTTAATACGCTGATTAACTAAGGTAATCAAATATTTATTTATAATATGATTTTTGTTTTGTGCGAATTAGTTGTCAGAAGATAGACGCAATGTTATTACAGAGTCGGAAAGCCTGTCTCCCATCTAGCAAGTGGAGCTCGCGATCATCAACGGTTATGTCCCCCTACTCCGCGACTATCACTTTGTAAAATCATATAAAATCATTTTAACCAATCGATTGTTCACCATCACATGACCGGTTTTTGTCCCCTTTAAATTATATACCCACTGGAAAAACGCAATTTTGGCCAGAAGTGGACTTGGCCGGTTTTTGGACGAAGGTTATCAGTTTTTGTCTAAGCTAATTTTTTAATAAAACTTAAAATTTTGCTGGAAAACGCGGAAAACCCGTTTTTATGACCTTTGACTTTGAATTATTTTTTTCCAGGTACAGAATGGATGGTGACTTTTTGGGTTTCACATATAATGGTGCTCCCAACATTCCTACCAATTTTTAACTTTATGCGAATTTTTGCAGCTTTACTACTATTTTCGGGTTTAATTTGACCGGATAACATTGAACAGACTTCTAGTCTTAAGGTTGCAGACTTAACTTTATGTTTGATAAAATAGGTATTTAAATTTGTATTTTTTGCATTTTTTATATTTTGTCGAACATGCAGTTACTAATGCATATCCAGAATGGATCAAAACTATGGAATGAACAGTTAACCAATCGATTTTATATGATTTTACAAATTTTTATTGTACCAATTAACTAAACCCTTTTTGTTTATTTATTTGTTACACTAAGCTTTAAAAATTAAAAACCCTAAAACATTCACACATAAACAGGAAACTGCCAATAAAAATATGCAGATGTTTATGAACAATCTTTTTCCAATTAGCCACCCCCTCTAAGAAAAAGAAAAAAACCCACAGGAAGTAATACTAACCCAGTTTTTTAGTGGCAGCAAAAAAACCATAGAAAATTATTTTAGTTCTTGTTAAGAGGGTGTTTTGAAGAGGAAGTAAACTCAAGGTGGTTGTGAATATTTCTCTAGCAAGCTTAAAAGGTGCTTATATCCATTTCGTTGTTTACCGTTACGTATATTTAAGTCTAGGAAATACTTTAGGTTTTAAATATGTTAGGTATTAACTGTAATATTTACGTAGATTCTTTTTTAATTATTATTAATTTAATTATGTGAATATTTGGGTTTTAAAAAATGGTAATATTTCTTTAGATTAAATAGTACAGTAAACGAAGGCGTGAACCTGAAAATTAGGCTGGGCAGTCACATTTTTTTTTATTTGCAGGTATTAATTAATTATAATCTTAGGATGTATAAAACTTTCGGAAAACAGTTTTTAAAAGACTCGGTATTGTTTTGCCAAAAACGCGTTCTGTTTGGTGTTTTTCAATAAGTCAAACTGACTAACACTATTTGTTTTTTTACTTTTGTTATACATTAGTAACAAAAGGATTTTGGAAAACATCATATCAAATTTTTTTGTCAGCACTTCAAAATGTATTACGGCTGCAATTTTCACTATTTTTGCAGGTTTTTTTTAACTTAATAGCCAAAAAGAAATTTTAAAAGGCGTACATCAGAAATGTTTTATCTGTGTGTCGTATTTTTGATGGAACTCAGTTTTGACGAGAGTTACTTTTCATAGATGAAATTTTTGACAAGTGCCAAATTTGACATTTGCTATTTTTGACTAGTACCCTACTTGGTGAAAAATCGGTCAAGTCCTAAAATCAAAATTTGTGGAAAATCGAAAAAGACTTTCAAAATGTAAAAATAAAGTTACAATTGGCTCAAATTTTGGTTTAAGTATAGATATTAATGATATTTGATATACTGTATAAAATTGATTTTGAAAAAATCACGCCAAAAGAGATTTTGAAAATTACTTTCTGATTTTACATCAAAATATTGATAAAGAACCTTGTGAGAAATCATCACTTATTTCTCACATAAACTTTAACTGGGTACAAACTACATAAAAAAAATTAATTCATAAGCTGCGTCTTCTAAGGGTTCTTCTCGCGATGTACCTCCTTTATTATGGTTCTGCTTTTTCCCCAACATCTCCGAATATTCTTCTGTAGTAATACTGGTATTTTTTTGGGAAACATTTTTCTTAAGCTTTAAGCTTTAATCTACCACCTTTTTCTCATTCATTGGCAAATGATTAATCAGGTCATTTTTATCTGTTTTCGTATTTTTGATGGAACTCAGTTTTGACGAGAGTTACTTTTCATAGATGAAATTTTTGACAAGTGCCAAATTTGACATTTGCTATTTTTGACTAGTATCATACTTTTTAACAAATTTTTGTTGAAAGTTGACAAATTTGGCAAAGTTATAAACATTTTTCTGTTACACAAAACATAATTATAAAATCAAATTAAAATAAAGAGAACAACGACTTTAAAAAAATACACATGGGTAGGATTTTAGCTGTATTTATTATTGCTATATAACTAAAATAATAATAAAATTTTTCATGCAGTCTTGTGAAAATAACTTTTAAAATAATAATATACTACAGGCAATATGCACAGTATTCCCTTAATAGAGTATCTGCACAGTTTTTCTGAGAGGAAAGTAAAAGCATATAAAAAACAAAAATAAAACGAGTTTATAAAATCTAAAAAATTAAAGAACATCAACTTAAAATTAAAAACACAGCATTACAATATTATATTTATTTTTTTAACTGTATATTTGTTAAAAATATTCGGTGTAGTAGATTTGATCGATTAATATTTCACGTAGTGACGCCGCATTTGCATATGACAGCGCCTCCTCTACATGTATTACTATTTAATCGACTAACCCACAGCAGTTGCCCTCTTGTATGCTACTTCGTTATCAAACTAATTAAACTTCTTTGTTAAATACTGAACTTTTATTTTTAAGAAAGCGTATCAAATAGAAAAGCAAACTAATAAGTTGCTAGGTATAAAAATAATTACAAAATTAATTACAAAAAAACAATCCTCAAACAACTACCGTTCATAAATTACAATTAAATTGGGGAATTTATTTCCTATTTTTTTTTTTATTTAATATGATAGGAATAATATCTTATTTAATAAAACCAAAATAATAAACATTCCATAGGTTTTCAATAGATATAATGTTGTTTTTGATATTTTTATAGTTTATCATATTTTTTTAGATAAATTTTATCTATTATGTTTTGTTTTCTTTTAACCACTGCCATATTTAGCATAACAAGGTAATCTAAATATGCACTATGGTTTGTTAAATAATTAACGTATCATAATATTTCAATATATTTTAATAATTATACTTACAGTAAATGCTAAAATAAACATTTAGAAAGGGATTTTTAAGTATTTATTGATAAATAATCGTTTGGAAAAAACAAAATTTTAATCCCTAAACTTAAAGTTAGACATTAAAAAAGCCAAGGAACCTTTAAAATGCTTTTAAAATATTGGAATTGTAGAACACAAAAATATATACTTATATGCAGAGCAAAAATAATTGGTTGGGTTACTAAAAAAATTATACATTAAAAACTACGAAACAGAATGCAATTTAGTATTTGGTTCAAATTTGTCTAGTAATAATGCTACAGATATATTTTTGTTAGCGTTTAACCTGGATTTTTAGGCTTTGTTTAAACAAATTAATTTTCCATACTGTTTATTTTAAATAACCCCGTTAAATGGAATACCGCCAACAATGATTTAAAATAAATTATTCCATAAATCAATAACAAAAACGTTTCCAGTATTAATATGCTTTTTGGCAAGCAGTATTTTTGTTTATACTTTTAAGTTGATAAATTTTTTAAAGTTTATGCGAAAGCTAATGTGATTTTGCGTTGCGTACGGGGCAGTTTATGGGCAACTCAATCAATAAATTGTTTATAGTCCAGGAAACTAACCATTTTACGTCGCAATTTTTTTAAAATGAATAGAATGACTTGAAATTTTAATAGTAGGTAGGGAATAGTCCAAGGATCGAAATCTATATCATGTCGAAGGGCGCCTTTACCTTGGAAGTGGTTGCCAAACCACTTCCAACAAACATACGTAAAGGTGAAATTTTTTAAAAATATTTTGACCACAGAAATCAATAGAAAGATTATTTTTAAGCAAAAAATGTTTTATAAATTTTTTTAGTTCGAGTTATTCGCGATCGAAAGTAGCCGTTTTTCGTCGATAAAATCATCGTTTTTAATTGGTTTTTTCAAATAACTTAATAAGTATGCATTTTATTAAAAAACTGGAAATATCAAAATTGTAGCTTTAAAAAAAACAATAAAATATTTTTTTTTTGTAATTGCTGTGAAATCAATACAAACCAAGTTGTGGTTTGTTATAGGTTAATAGCTAACCTTAACAAACCACAACTTGGTTTGTATTGATCTTCATCACACACAAAATTTCAGAGTTTCAAAGGCAAATAACGCTAAATCTACCTATTTTTCGAGGAAAACTAATAATAACTTTTTTGAAGCACTTACAAAAACCTTTCTTCAAAAAAAGTATGTATCATAAAAGTTGAGTGAGTTATACTAAAAATAAAGTTGGACCAAAATTTTTTGAGTGCAAAAATCTTCAAAAACCTCCCCATAATTACCACCTTAATTAAAATGACGTAGCCTTCTTTTTTAATTCCCTTTATCTATGTATCATAAATGCATTCTAAAATTTTAACCGCTTTAAATTGCTTAATTTAAAAAAAAATGGAGCTGCAAGTGAAAATCAATTGTAATAACAAATTTAATGATTTTTTCTTAAAAATAACTAAAATAAAATTTATATACTAAGGTATTAAATTGTAGCTTTTAAATTTCAAATATTGTGTTTTTTTTTATTTACTGTATGACAGAAAGTAACTAAGATATAAAAGTTTAAAACGTGTGTGTATAGACGAGCACTACCTTGTTTTAGCCCTTTAAACTAACCCCTTTAAAAAAGTAAGGGTTTTTAACAGTTTTAATATATAGGACCTTATAGCTCTTAAAAAAAAAACTAACAAAATGGTTTTTTAAAGAACTTTTTGTCACAAAAACTAAAGAAGTTATGCATAAAAACCCCATTTTTTGAAGCATTCTAAAAGCGATTTGATGCATTTTTTTTTAAATACGGGTTTTGTACTTTTTTTGCATTGTAAAATTGTAAGGGTGAGTTTTTAAGAATTAAAAATTTTATAATTAAATTAGTAATACTTTGGAGCAGTCACTTTTTTAATTACAACTTTGTAACAATTTGTTTATTTTTCTAGGGTAAACAATGTTTTTATTAAATCATAATACGGGTTGATTTTCAAGGTTTAAAAAATATATATATATATATATATATATATATATATATATATATATATATATATATATATATATATATATATATATATATATATATATATATATATTTTTTATTTACTGTATGACAGAAATTAACTAAGATATAAAAGTTTAAAACGTGTGTATAGACGAGCACTATCTTGTTTTAGCCCTTTAATCTAACCCCTTTAAAAAGTAAGGGTTTTAAATAACTTTTTGTCACAAAAACTAAAGAAGTTATGCATAAAAACCCCATTTTTTGAAGCATTCTAAAAGCGATTTGATGTTTTTAAATACGGGTTTTGTACTTTTTTTGTATTGTAAAATTGTAAGGGGTGAGTTTTTAAGAATTAAAAATTTTATAATTAAATTAGTAATACTTTGGAGCAGTCACTTTTTTAATTACAACTTTGTAACAATTTGTTTATTTTTCTAGGGTAAACAATGTTTTTATTAAATCATAATACGGGTTGATTTTCAAGGTTTAAAATATATATTTATTTTTTTTTTTTTATTTACTGTATGACAGAAATTAACTAAGATATAAAAGTTTAAAACGTGTGTGTATAGACGAGCACTACCTTGTTTTAGCCCTTTAAACTAACCCCTTTAAAAAAGTAAGGGTTTTTAACAGTTTTAATATATAGGACCTTACTGCTCTTTAAAAAAAACTAACAAAATGGTTTTTTAAAGAACTTTTTGTCACAAAAACTAAAGAAGTTATGCATAAAAACCCCATTTTTGAAGCATTCTAAAAGCGATTTGATGCATTTTTTTTTTAAATACGGGTTTTGTACTTTTTTTGCATTGTAAAATTGTAAGGGGTAAGTTTTTAAGGATTAAAAAATTACAAAATTAAATTAGTAATACTTTGGAGCAGTCACATTTTTTAATTACAACTTTGTAACAATTTGTTAATTTTTCTAGGGTAAACAATGTTTTTTATTAAATCATAATACGGGTTGATTTTCAAGGTTTAAAATATATTAAATAATGTTTCAAAGATTTAAATACTTATTTTTCATTTTATATGATCCTAATTTTATGTGACTTAAGCTTTAATATGAAAGTTTCGAAGTTGTTTGCAATAAGAGCTAGTTTTCACCCCTAAAAAATAAAAAGCTACCTTAAGGATAATGAAGATTTTAAAGAAAAGGGTAAGCTAAGCTTAATCTCAAATTTGCATGCAAAACATTGTGATAATATATACATTTTTAAGGGTAATAATTTTTTAAATCATAATAAGGTTTGATTTTTAAGGGCTGGAATATTTCAAATAATTATAAAGAAACAAAAAAATACTTTTTAAACTTATTTGAGTCTCATTTTACTTAACTTAAGCTTTTATGTTTAGTTTTATAGATTTAAGCAATAAAGGGTAGTTTTCACCCCTAAAAAATAAAGAGCGCCCATCGGCATAATATAGATTTTGAAGAAGAGCGTAAGTTAAGCCTAATCCCAGGTTTTGCACTTTTTTCAGCTTTGTTTTTTGGACTATTAATATAATATTTTTTATTTTAATATAAGTCGCAATAAGGCGACAGCGGTTAAAATGCCGAAATCCAACAAATTTTACCCATATCAACTTACATTCAAAATAGTCTAATGTCTTTCTTACAAATCTCTTGCACATTTCAAAACCAATACCCTAACAACCACATGTTATTCTGGTTTACCACGAACCTCTTGTCATTTCGTCATTTGTCTCTAATATAAGTTTGCCTAGTTTTTAATACTTTGGCGCACATGTGTATCCCGGAAGGGAGCGACAGGCAAAATCTTCCAACCAGGCCAACTTTGACCTGTCGTCATATATTGTGTAAGAACTATAGTAACACCCTCTTCCTGTCTCTCAGGGATGAAAACTTATCTTGCTTACATGTGCGTTACTTTAGAAAACTTGATGAATTGTAGAGGCAAAATAAATGTTTCTTGGTAATACGAGGGAATCTGTATTAGTAAAATTGTTAAGTTAGCTACATACAAGGGCTGCTTTTTTCAAATGTAATTTCAATGAAAGACTAATGAAAATTGCTTCTAAATAAAAAATAAAATAAAATTACCCTTTTTATAAAAACTTTGTCAAGTATCGAAATAAAAAAAACAATTCTTATTTTACATCAGTTAATAATAATTAAAACAAATTAAATAACATGATTACTAACATTATCTATGACTCTACGGCCCAAAAAAATGTATATGTGCATGTGTAAAAAAGAAAACCCAAAAGCACTGGAAAAATGGGAAAAAATTTTTTTTTCGACGTTCCTACAAAAGAACAGTCGGTCAGTCTGGACAGACACCAGTAAAAAAACCCAAAAAAATTTAAAACCAAATCAAAATTTTGAAACAGTACAAGCAGTATGACAAAGAAGACAAAAGCAATTTACGGGCTTGTCTCAAATAATAAGAAAAAAGGGGGGGGCACAAAAAAAAAAGAAAAACGTTAACCTTAAAACGTCGCACTTAAGTAGCATTCTGCAAATATATGGATTATAAAATAAAAACAAAAACCATCTGACCACTTGAGGGGAAGGGAAAAGGGGTGAAATTTAAAAAAAAAAACTTCTTTTTTTACAAATTTTACACAAAGCAAATTTTAAACTATATGTCATATTCTCATCATTCTCATATTTCGCTACCGTTTTCTAAAATTTCCCAAATCCTGAATATTTTAGCAGTCAATAATACCATCATCCCCTATTTTTGCAAACCCCTATTTTTTAACTTTACATCTACAAAACCGTAAAGCACACATACACTCACAAAAATTTAAACCCTGTAAACATTGAAACATAAAATACTTAATATATACCCAAATTCATCATTTCATACTCGGAAAAAGAAGCAGTATAATTTGCTTCAACTCCTTCGGGAAATTTTGTACTTTGCGGTTCTATAAATTAATTAATAAACCAAGAAGTTCAAAAAACTTTTAATTGGTGGGAAACAAAAAAAAAAATATTTTTGAAAAATCGTTGAAATTCACCGAAAGTTTCTCTTTGTTACTAATATTATTAATTCGCATTTTTCTTGGTTTGTTCTTCTTTCTCCATAGTGCGTTGAACCTTAATAAAAAGAAATATTTTTCTTACGAAGATCTCCTCCAGCTGTGCTAGGTAGAAATTAATACGATTCGCTACTATTCAATTCGATGCAACCCTTCGCCCCAGTCTAAGCAACGGCTAAGCAACTAGTTATGAGATCAAAGTTTTATTGTTGTACAATTGATGCGACTATAATTTAAAATCAAAAAGGAGTCGCCAGAAGAAAAAATGTTATTATTTTTGGGATTTTTGGGAGGAGAAATAGTCCCTTCTGGAACTGAGAAATAAAACCCAGGGGATTTTTAAAGAAATTTTTGACAATAAAATTATCTTTGTATAAAAGGGTGTCTACAAAGGAAAAGAAGTTTTCCCAAATAATTAAAATTTTAACAATTTGCGTCGGGACGAGTTTTAGGGCTGTAAAAACAAAAATGTTAAAATAAAGAAAATACTGACGATACAACAAAAACCAATGCAACTGATCGCATAAAACCAGTCGTTTTGGGTTCATCATCCGATTGCGCGATGTGACTGCTTCTGAAATCCTTTAGGTCAAATATGCAACTAGTTGCTTTGTCAGTCGGGTCAGTTGCCTTGCATCAGTGTTTAACCTGCCTAAGTGAGCGCATTGGCTAAATGACGTTTATCACCGGGGCGACGACACTTTAGTTTACGATGCTTCGTCATGTAAAAAACTAAGTTTATTTACTGTATCTATACAGTAAAACCTGCAGTCTGCAGAGGTTTTTTCTGCTTGGTTAAGATTTAGTTTCAAAAAAAACACAAAATAAAACAATTTCTTAAAAATAAATCTTATTTTATTATGTTTTTAACAAGTCACGGTTTTGTTTAAAAATTAACATATATCAACTGCTTTATTAATTTGTCTTTAATTAAAACTAATGCCACAATGTAATTATATAAAACATACCTACTTATTAAAAACCAAAATTTTTCTGGTCCCCATTTTTATCAATATAAAATTCTATAGAAAATGGTTAAATGGGAGTGTTTTGTTTTTTTTTCAAAGATTTAAATTTAATGCATTCCTATTAAAAATTTTATGTTTTAAATTAAATTAATCTTTAATGTTTTTAAAATTAAACCCTCAATTCCTAAAAATAAATATTATCTTTCTATTAACATACTTCAAAATTATCTTTCTTTATCTCGTTGTTTTGGCTTCCACTCTAAAGAATAAGCAGACCTAGTTCCACTGATAGCAAAATTTAACCAAAATTATATTCTTAAAGAAGCACCTTTTTTTTAGAAGAAGATTTTTTCGGGGAATATAGCAAACCCAAAATATCCCAATTTTAAAAAAAAAAAAATCTACAGCAATTTTTTTAAATTTTGGGTGCATAGCGTTTAAAGCAAATCTAAGTTGGTTATCCTATTTTTTAAAAAAAAGTTTAAAAAATCTTATGTGTTTTTACTGCAGCGTTATTTTTAAATGGAAACTTTATCAAGAAAAATTTTTTTTTAAAGTTTTTTAGTTAATTTATTTTAAAAATTTGTAGAAAATTTTTTTTTTAAATTATTTATTGAAGGGGTTTTTTAAATATTTAAGGGGGGTGGTTAAAATATAATAGTTTTTTTCCCCCTGTTGTTTTTTTTGGAAATATTTTCCCTAAATTATAGAAATTAATAGATTCTTCACATCGTACTTTACGGCCGTCTCTCGTAAATTACCACAAAGAAATATGTTTGAACTTTCTTACTTTATTGAAAACTCTAGAAAAGCATAAAGTTGCAACAAGAAAAAACGGGTGAGACACCCTTTATGTGTCAGAAACATACGTTGCGGAAATTTTTCTTTGTAAATGTCTACAAAGCTTTTTCTGCGGCTGGTGTATATAACGCTGTTTTGATGAAAGTACATATTGATAAGTATATTGAATGTCAAGTACAGATAAAAATATGCAATTGCATTTAAAATAAACAGGAGAAAATCTTAAAGTATATTTAAAAATTAATAACAAAATATTCCATTTTAAAAGCTTATGTTAAATCTTATGTTATAACTTTGCTGTTTACTTTAGCAATCATGACGTTCTTACAGAGCAAATATTATGCATTTTTTTTAATTTAATGGCAGTGTTCCCCTAAAAAAAATTGTAATATTTATTTTACCTAAATCACATTGTTCTTTACAAAAAAAAGCAGAGCAGATCTGCTAGGCGTTCCTCAATTCTCAAAAATGGCATTGTACGGATTCTTTTTTATTTTAATTTAAAAATTTATAAAAAATTTTAAAAATTTATTTAATATTTAAATTTTTAATATAAATAAAAAAAAAATTTAAAAAAATTATATTAAAACCTCCAGGATATTTTATGCTTCAGAAATTTGAAAACCCATGGTATTATATATATATATATATATATATATATATATATATATATATATATATATATATATATATATATATATATATATATATATATATAAAAATATATATATAAAATATATATATAAAAATAAAATATATATAAAATAAAAATAAAAATAAAAATAAAAATAAAAATATATATATATAAAATATATATATAAAATAAAATATATAATATAAAACAAATAGGTACAATTTCTTTGGGCATAGAGGCTCCTTAATAAAATGAAAAGAAAAATTAGAAATCCTGTTAGGTATGACTACTTAACTTGATTCGTTTAAAATTACGAGGCCTCCAAGTGAATGGTTAACTCCGGGTCCAATCCCATTACACGTGTTTCACCCTTGTTGGGGATGGTCACACCGAATGTAGGCCGTAGACACCCTTGACTGCAAAGTAGCCAGCTTCAGAACAATTTTAATACCATACAACTGAACGTTAGAAGCAACTAGCGTCATCTCGTCAAGTAACTTTAAACCAACCAATCTCAGTATCGACAGGTTAAGATGTTATTGTGCGCCATGTAGGTGTATACGCAAAAACATTCAGAAGTTGCTTTACACAACACACTTAATAAAAAATGGCTTCTCATTAGTTCACGGATATGTGAATTTCGTATGAGCTCTTTTACCAATTCCAAGTAGGTTACGTGCAGCACGACTGAAAACGTGATTTAAACAATGGAAGAACGCAGTATTTTCACCCAAACTGCAATATAATAAATAAGATTAAACTTCTTGAGCCTTATTATAAAAAATAACAAATAGGTAGAATTTCTTTAGGCATTAGGGCTCCTTAATAAACTGAAAAGAAAAATTAAAAATCTTGTTAGGTATGACTACTTAACTTGGTTGGTTTAAAATTACGAGGCCTCCAAGTAAATGGATAACCGGGTCAGCCAATCCGATTATAAGTGTTTTACCCTTGTTGGGTTTCAACCCAATTTAGGCCTAGAGCCCTTGACTGAAATAGCCAGCTTAAGGGCCGGCGAAGTTTTAAAAAAAAAAAGGTTTTTCTGAAATATCTAAAATACCATTTCAGATATTTTTACGAAATTCTGTATTCATGTACTATGTATTGGGAGGCATTTTCTGCCGTACAACTTATTTTTTAAATTTTTACAAAAGGTGTCCGTACGGGGTTTGAATTTCATATTTTTTAAGAAAAAAATAGTACGCTACTGGAATTCTTTGTGGGGTCTTTTTATTTTATGCGTAAAAATTCCTCCCTGTATATTTCTGTGTAATGCACTTTTCTTTACTAAAACAATTAAATTAAAAATTATTAATTTTGTAGCAATACCTATTAATTTTTTAAGAGAATTAAGTTAGCCTTGATAAATTCTTTTTAAAAACGACACAAATTTAGATAGACTGAAATAAATTGTTTTAAAATCTTCAGTGTAAAAATAATGTTTTTTTTTTAACGTTTAGCGTTTAATTTATTTAAATTCTAGTTTGCCATTCAGTTTATTTAATTTTTTCGTTGACTCTCGGAATACCTATCCCAGTAAATATGTGAATTCGGATTATACGAATTCAGAAATGGCGGCAATGCATTACATATATGGTCTTGCAGACAGCAATGCATTATCTACCGGGTGGTGCATCGCCAGACTGGCCATAGGAAATCCCATGTAAATTTTGGTACATTGAAATATTGGCTCCCCTTTTGAATTTACAACAAAATTGTATTAGACTATTTTGAAGACGTTGATAAGATTAGCTCACATTCTAAATTTCTTTTTTTTCTGATAAGGCAATTAAAAGTTATTTAAGAAAAACTATTTGTAAAATCGTTGCATACCTGCTACATACCTTAATGAATCCACCAGTAATAAATAAAATGTGTTGTCAACTTTTTAATTGACGTTTTACTTTGTATTAGTTATTTCAAAATGTTTTATAGTATTAAAGAGAAAATAACAATAATTAAATGGTATTACATGGAAAATAGTTATCGAAGACTATCCGACATGTTCTCTACGTTTTTTCCTGACAGACACATTCCAAGTCAGACAACAGTTTAAGATATCGTTCATAAGTTTGAGACAAAAGGTACTGTTATTAATATGTGCAACTGCTTAGAGAGAAATAATAATGTACTCGATGGAAGAGCTCAAGAAAATAATGCCGATTTAGATGTTTTACTTCATGTAGAAGAAAATAAAGGAATTAGCACCAGGCTTCTTGGCAAAGTTGTAGAAAAGGATCACAGCACAGTACTACGCAAATTAAAGAAATATAAATATTATCCGTACAAATATCAAAGACATCAGGAATTAAGGGAAGGTGATGAGATCCGAAGAGCAGATTTTTGTTTTGAAGTTATGGTTTCAAATGGATGGTTGTCCTGCACACAATTCACGAGAAGTAAGGGAATATGTTCAAAATTTTTTCAATGGACTCACTATAGGACCAAATTACACCATAAATTGGCCCTTTGGAGTCATATCAAAAATGTGTCATGTTATCAAAATTTAGAAGAATTAAAAGTTTCAATTTCAGCGGCGTGCGATCGACTATCGGCATTTCAACTTCACAATGTAAGAACTGAATTTTATAACCGTTAAGGATATTGCTTAGCAGTAAACGGAGGTCTGTTTGAGCATCTAATTAAAAAACATTAGCTTTTAGTTTCAATGTGTTGTGTTAAAACGTATTTTTAGAGAGTTTTAAGTGTGTTTTTCACTTTCCTATAAAATTGCTAAATTATGTAAAAATCTCATTATGTAGTTAAATGTAATTACTTGTATTTATTAAATGATTACAACCATTATTTTCTCTTCTGTAAAACATGTTAAAATAACTAATACAAAGTAAAACGTGAATTAAAAGTTGACAAGACATTTTATTTATTACTGGTGGATTCACTAAGGTATGTAGCAGGTATGCAACGATTTTACAAATAGTTTTTCTTAAATAACTTTTAATTGCCTTATCAGAAAAAAAACAAAATTTAGTATGTGAGCTAATCTTATCAACGTCTTCAAAATAGTCTAATACAATTTTGTTGTAAATTCAATAGGGGAGCCAATATTTCAATGTATCAAAATTTACATGGGATTTCCTATGGCCAGTCTGGCGATGCACCACCCAGTATATGGAAATATACCCGAATTGTACCTTGCCAGATAGCCTTTTCAAATATTCCCACACGACCTACTAAAACTAGAAGTTTCAAAAAACTTACTGCGGAGAGAAGACCTCATACTAAAAGAATACCCGAAATAAAAAGCAGTGTTACTAGAAATCGACGAACATCCTGAACATCCAACAAGGCAGATTGCCAGCGCTTTAAATATTTGTCACCAAATTGTTTGGCGAATATTGGTTGATTTGTTGTTGCGTCCATATCATATTTAAAGAGTACAGGCGTTACTTTCCAGAGATTTTCAGCAGCGTGTGACTTTTCTTAGTGTTACCTTCAGATAATTACAGAATATCCACAGTTTCAGTCACAAATAATGTTCAGAGACGAAGCACATTTTCCCAGGAATGCCATTTGAAATTTTCATAAGTCTCAACAGCAATTTTCCGTTAATGTGTCTGCAGGAATTGTTGATAATCATTTAGTAGGTCCATTTGGCCAGTGTCCAGGAGGAAAACACATTTGGATGGCTTTGATCCGATGTAACATTAACAATGACAAAGCTTTAGAGAGAATATTTTACCGTCAATGTAGATATTTCAAACTTAATTATTGTATAAACCCCAAAACAGACGATGGGTTAAATATTAAAGCAGCCGACAGTTTATTACGTGGCATGGTTTTATTACAATTCCGTTAGGTATATTAATACAGCGCGGTATGGCACTAAGGTTGTTTAACTTTAGTTATACCTTTAGATTAATACGAGTGTTTTATTATTATTTAATATTAAAACAAAATAATATCAATTTAAACAAATATTAAAAAAATATTCTTTTTTAAAATGTAAATATGACATTACTGGAAAACAAAATGATTGTTTTTATTTTTATAACTTGTAAACAAAACTGCCTTAAAAAAAACACTATCTATAAAAAGGTTGGAGTAGAAACTAACACAGTGACTTTAAGCCGCATTTAAATAAATTATTTAGAAATATTTAGAGAGAACATAACGGTGATCAAGCACATAAACAAAGTAATTGCACTTAAAAAAAAAACAAAGTATTTGTATTGAATCTATTAAAATAACAGTTCGAGAGAGAGTACCGAAATTTGGCCGTCATCCATATAAGTTTTCCTATAGGGCAAAACTATATTTTTGGGTGAAGCCGTAAATGGTAATATGAAAAATTTTTTGTAAAGGGTAAGTAGGTACTGACATAACTAAGAAAAATCCAAAAGACACATGGGTGGGTACAGAGAGGAAGTAAGACAGGGTTAAAGGTTGTAAAAGTTTGAGGGTAAGGCTATTATCAGTAGTATGTTCGCCTTTTAAGCACTTATTATTGAATTCCTAAGGAGTTTAAATCCAAAAAAAAACAGATATCTAGGTGGATACATAAGCACGTAACACGGGGTCAAATGTAACACCTACTTGGAGCGGTTTTTTTTACGTGGGCTCTCATATCTTGGTAACTATTCGATCAGTTTTTCTTAAAAAGTCTTATTTTGTTCATTTTTAAATTATGATGTTTATTTTATAAATACCGTATCGATATATTAATAATGTTTAAACAAAATTAAGGCTTCAAGTAAAATTATTAATGTATCAGTTAAGTTGCCTTACAATAAGAAATTAACATTAACATCTTATGTTATTAGGATCGTAAAATTACTATCTAAAGTCATTTGCACTAAAGAATTAAATAAATAAAAATAACACAGGTCAACATTTGATCTACGAGGGATCGGGGTTAGGTGCTGCTAGGGTTTTTGGGGTAGCTGGGGGCCTTCATCATGTCAGTTTCGAGGTCATTTGAAGGTCAAGTTAAAAGAAATCATTAGAAAAATCTAAAAAAATTCATGCATATGTTTTCTAGGGTTATTTTAAGATTATTTTAAAGTGTTTTTGGGATAAAAATATTAAGTAGGATTCAGAAAATCTGAAAAAAGTTGTACGTATATTTTCGAGGTCGGCGAATCGAATTTTGAGGTCAGTTAACCTTCATAAGGTCAGGTTTAAGGTCATTTGAGGGTCAAGTGGAGAATACAGCAGAGGAAAAGTCTGGAAAAATGTATGCATATAGATTATAGATAGATCCAAAGTGTAAATAAACGCTGGATTCGCCCAATGGATTTATCTTTGCTTGACCCTAAATGGCACTAAGGAGGGTTTACGAACCCTCTCATCGTATATAGCGACCGCAAAAACCCTAGTAGCACCTAACCGCTTTTGGCGTTCCCGCGTAGATCAAATGTTGACCAGCCAATCTAAATATTACTCTTAACTTGACTTTTGCCAATATATCCAAATAATTTGATCCAATTTGAACTATCAAAAAAATATATAATTATTTTTCCATAAATTGTAAAAAAAATAAAAACTTTTCATCATCATTTAAAAGAAAACATGATATCAAAAAGTTTCTTTTAAAACTGTTTTTTATTGATATTATATTACGTTTATCGCTAAAGCATCAAAATTTATTGTATTGATATATCTTTTTTAAGCTGTCAGATAAACAACGCGGCGTTTTTAGCAAGAATGCCATGACAACAAAAACCATTTGTTTTTCTGCGAATATTAAATAATATCAATGATCGATATATTTTGATAATATCAATAATATGCTTATTATTTGTTTATTATCAATTTAATAACAGCATTCGTAATAACACGGATAATAATAGCTGATTATTATATACGGGCTTTGGCTAATTGTATCTTTATTGTGCTGGAATAGGACGCACATTTCCAGTCCCTCTTAAACGGGTTGTCAAACGTTTAAACACTTTTTTAGTAAAATGCCGTCTTTCGTAATACCTTACGGCATATTGTCTTGCCGCAATAGAGGCATTTAAAAAAAAATAAAATAAACGGCGAGCATATCGTATGCCTCTGTGGTGGAATAACACATAATTTAAAATTACTTAATAACGATTAACAACACCACTAATAATAATAACGATAAACTACGATAAACAAGAATTATATTTAAAATTAAGTTTAACAAACAATGCACCTGTTATTTTTTGACGTTCCTGTTTTCTGTGATTTTTGACGTCCCGGCACTCTCGATAAAAACGCCGCGTTGTTTATTTGACAGCTTAAAATAGGAAAGGATACGAGTAATGCATTTTTTCGGCAATAACTCGAGAATTAATTAAGATATCGATATGCGGTTTTTACCAGTTTCTTTACTTTTTTATGCTCTTTTTAATGGGCATATAATAATATTACCATTGTATTTAAATTTTTCGAAAAAAAAAAACAAAATCTATAACTTTGACACAAATCAGTCTCTGGGGATACAACAAAAAAATAAATTTATTATACCAATAATTTATCTTAAGCCCTGTTAAAAGCTCTTTCAAACAAAACCTAGCTTATCAAAACCTGTTAAACCAAAACAAAGTTATTCATTTTTTTTCAAATGTACATTCGCTCCTTCCCCCTAACTATATTTGACAGGTTAGGAAAAAACGCTTAAAAGAAAAAAGTTTTCTTATTTTACATAGTTTATGAGAAAACTATCAACGATATTAGTTAATATGGCATATTTTAAAATAATCCCTGTTTTTAATTTGGTTCTTAGTTTTACGCCCTCTAGCGGCAGAATTAGAAACTTGAAAATAATTTCCAGCATTTTCTTGAGGTCGATTTTACTATAAATATTTTTTTCTGAAAGCTATGCGATGAAGGGTTCTCGAGATATCGCCGGACGACGTTATCAGGACACCCTGTATAATAAACTTTATATTAATAATTCATTAGCGATATTTTTTTACGATTCAAACAAAACATGTTTTTTAAAAAAGTAGTTTAGTTACAACAGTTACAAAGATTCATTTCTCGATTCGGTCCTACCCACTCGCAAAATTCTTAAATAGAAAATGTCGAAAATGACATTCAAAACATAATATGACATCAAAATCACACGTCCGTTCTTATCTGCGAGATATAGTACAGTGGATGGGGAGAAAAAAGGTGTTTGACCTCCGAATTTTTTTGTACAGCTTCAATTTTAATGAAAATTTGGAATTAAGTTGCTTTCACCCTCTAGATCAAAGTTTATATATGCTTAGGGTGTGCTTTTTATTTTTAGGGGGAAAAAACCCCCCCTTATGCTAAAAAAATTAAAAAAACCATAGAAATAGACCTTATGTAAATTAAAATCATAGCTAAATATGTAGAATTAATCTATTTTTATGTTTGAGTTATATTTAACATTATATTTGTAACGTTTCAACCGTTAAAAATCACCTTTAATAACGAAATTACAAAAAAATTCTTTCATTTTAAAATTATTTAATAATGCTTTTATTTTAGAAAAAAAAATATTTTAACAGTTTACGGTATAATAAATATTTAACTACCATAACTCAACCTTTAAATAACTACCTTTTATGAGATTAACAAAAAAATTTTTTTTGACAAGTTAAAACGATTTGATGATACATAATTATAGTCCCGGAAATAAAGCTTAAAAATGGCAAAACCTCGCAATTTTTTTGTCCTGCATCGATTTGTGTGCTGTTTGTTTTTTAAGGGTGAAAACTACCCCCAATTGTCAAAATTTATAGAATAACATTTTAAACCTTAAGATGGGTAAAAGGTGGTTTGGATTATTTGTGGTTAGTTAATCCGCTAGTTTTAAAATGGGATGAGTTTAAAGGACTAGAATAAGCTGGTGCTCGTTCGTAAGTAGAGGTTTTAAACGGCCATAACTGGCCAAATATTTATTGTACAGAAAAATATATGTAGTGAAAAGTCTCTGTTATTAAAAAAGATATAATTCGGTACTTTAGCATTTTTTTCTTATCTCCAGTATTGTTGGAGTTATTTTGAAGAAAATGGCCATTTTTACGAAATTGTGGATAATCGTTTTTTATTTTAAGTTCCAATTTTTCTATAATTAAGCATTTTAGTTTGGTTAAACTTCTAAGATGTATTAATAATACATATATAAAAAGAATCGCAGAAGGGTACAGAATTATTTTAATTAAGAGGGAAATTAGGGGGTTGTTTTTAATGATCTTTTCGTAGAAAAAAGTAGGGACCGACCTTATTTTTATCATAACTCGCTCAATTTTCATGATAAAAACTCTTTTTTTAATTTTAAAAGAAAGGGCTTATTATATACGTTAAAAAAGACATTATATGTTTTCCTTGACAAAAGCAAACTTTTCCCGCTATTTGACTTTGAATATTTCAAATTTAGCATTTGACGAACAAAAGCTAACCATTAACAAGCCGTAGCTCGGTCTGTATAGGTTGTAGAGAAATTATAAAATAATATTTTTATCTAGTTTTTTATAAGCTACAATTTTGCTTTCTACAGTTTTTTGATAAAATGCATATTTTTAGAGTTATTCGTGAAAAACCCATTAAAAACATCGATTTTTTCGTCGAAAAACTATTACTTTCAATCGCGAATAACTCGAAAAATATTAGTTTTACGAAAAAATGTATTGAACATTTTTTACTTAAAATTACTTTCTTTATCGATTTCTGTAGTTAAAATTTAATAAAAAATTTCCACCCCCAAGATGGGCTGGCAACCACCCCCAGGATAAAAGCACACCTCGGCATGATATAAACTTTGATGCTTGGACTATTCCCTACCTTCTGTGAAAATTTCAGGAAAATCCATGCAGTACAAAAAAATTCCTAGCCAAAATGCCTTATCGCCTGTACTAATAGTAATCAAATTTAGTCTATTAAAGCCTTCATTAGTATTATCTGCAAATCAGGTAGGAAAATTAAATTTAGAAAAAAATCTCAGTGTGTGAATTATATTATACACTAAATTCATAATAAATTTACTAATAAAGAAACCCTATTTGTCATTGCACTTTATGCAGTAATAATTGTTCCTTAAACTTGATAGGTCAATACTAATAATTACTTCTAGGCCATAAATACTTTGCTATGCCTTGGTTATTAAAATCTTTATTTGTACAATAGGAGCACTTTACTTATGTTTTAAATTAATATATTCAGCACTAATTATAATTATAAATCATTTCCTTTTATTTCCTAATAATTCTTAACAGGTTACCTTGACTTGTTTACACAACAATAAATAAAAAGAATGTCCCCTTGACAATAATTTATTGTCATTAGCGTAGTCAGTGAGTCGTCTTGAACAGGAGAAATTTTCTCCGAACCGCAGAAAATTTATGGTATGACTGGAATTGTTGATACTTCATCACGAAGAATTCTAGCATCTAGTTAGCGAGGTAACAAGCTTTATTCTTGATTTTAATGGTGATGTACACCTGAGGTATTGTATATTCAATTACTCAACAAAAAGTAAGTTAATAATAAATTACGTATGGTGATAAACGAATTTATAAAAAATAAAATAAGAAAAGGTTTATACCAAGTTCAATATTTATCAGTAATGACATAAATATAAGAAAAAAAAGTTATGTGTGTGTTCAGGTTACGCTGAAAAACCATATTAAAGAGAAAAATTATTTAACTTAAACTTACTTTTGAAAAATGGCCACCAAAAACATCTGAGATCCCCAAGTCGTTATTTTCATATGCAGTAAATAGTTATTTATCATTTTTTTTTCGTACCAAATAAAAAATGGTCGACCTTGTTAAGAGTACTTTATATTATTTGAATTATTTTGATTTTTAGCCTTTTATCACTTATCCTGAACATAAATTGACACAAACAGAGGTGATTTAAAGAATTATGTCGTTTTGCTTCAAATTGTTAATCAAAAGTTTAATTAAAACTAACTCAAAAACAGTGACAAAATCAACACAGTCACTTTTCCTATAAAAATCCTTATATTATTACCGTGAAATTTAGTCCCAAGTAATCAAATTTTGTCTTAAGTAAAAAATTTGACACTTTCGTTTGGGGACTAAAATAGAATCGCAGTGGGTATGAAAAAAAATTTGCGACCAATCAGCACACTGGAGCGAGAAAGAAAGGTAGTGCTGAGTGGTAGATGTGCCCCTCGTAGCTATATGCTCGAATGGTGCGCCTATGGTTTATGATAGATTTATGACCAGAACGTTTTTCTTGTGCTTTTAACCATACTTAAGCAAGTCCTCGGACGATTGCGGACCACATCATCAGGTAGGTAAAAATAATAGCCTAATTGCGGTCCAATAATAAGAGTTAGTCTGTAATAACATTTCCAGGTAATAAATGATTACCTGGTTTGACCCAAACAGGATAGAATTATTGCTGACCGTAATAAATACCATATTATAGTTCTTAAGGTATCAAGGGTATTATAAGGATAATAACGCTTGATGATGGTGTGTTTCCCGAGGGCCTTTGGCCCGAGGGATATACGTTACCGAAATCGTTATTATCCTTAATACCCGTGGTGCCTTCAACGTTTAATGTCCGACTAAATATTCTTTATATGAGAAAAATTTAAATGAATTTTGAATGTATTAGTTTAAACCAAATCAAGTACTAGCATTTACCTGAAAAAATTGTCGAAACGTAATTGTGGTAACCATGGTTGTAAGTTATTTGTCAATAAGACAGCACATAAAAAATAATTTTGCGATTGAGGCATAAAAATATCCGAAGTAGTGGAAAATACCCATCTCCCCCAAGATATTTTAGTGAAAGCTGCTAAAGCTGAGCATGCACTTGTGCCAGAAAAAACTAGGCGGATTTACGAGAAAGAATATTTCCATTTTGAGGCCTGGCTGACGGAACACTGCGTGGACCGTGTGGACGAAACCGTTTTGATGGCTTATTTTCAAGATTTGTCAGAGTCATATTCTCCAAATTCCCTTTGGACAAAGTTTTCAATGTTACGTAAAGAATTAATAGTTCATAAGAAGATAAGAAGTATGAAAAGTTGATTTCTCTGCAACAGTTCCTAAAGCAACTTGGCCTAAAAAGTCGAAGGTTCTGACTCGCGAACAAGTTATAACTTTTTTGAAAGAAAAATATTTGGCAGATAAAGTTGCATTAGTGTACTGTAGTAGTATTACTTCAAGTAACACAGCAACTGCGGTGGGGTATGGAAATGTGGAATTTTCCGGTCAGTTTGAAAATTGTACGTTTTACTTTAAAAAATAATTTTTATTATGATAAGTATATTGTGTAAGTATGTTTGTATTTTCGTAATAAATGCGTAAATGAAGATAATTTATTGTTTATTTATTGGTAAATGTGTAGGCCCTAGGGCGTTATTTTTTTAAATAACGCCCTAGGGTAATATTTCGTATTTAACTGACTTTAACATAATATTATTATTTGTCAAATAATATACCAGTCGGACA
This sequence comes from Listronotus oregonensis, assembly GCA_019359885.1. NCBI lineage: Eukaryota > Metazoa > Arthropoda > Insecta > Coleoptera > Curculionidae > Listronotus > Listronotus oregonensis. The sequence goes on from JAHBCN010001549.1 coordinate 42,587, forward strand.
TTAATAATATTAAAATTTTGTTAATAACTTTTACGTAGGGATAATTAAAAAAAATTCAAAAATCCTCAGTTCTGGTCGGTCATGATTAGTTCTGGTTAGTTAAGGCGGCTTTTTATTTTCCACAATTCTATTTCAGACATGATAAATACCATATTAAAAATCATTAAAATTTTGCTAATATCTTCTATATAGAGATAATTTAGACCAATTTAAAAGCCTTCAGTTCTGGTCGGTTATGGTTAGTTCTGGTTAGTTATAGCGGCTTTTTGTTTTCCTCAATTATATGTCAGATGTGATAAATACCATATTGAATATTACTTAAATTTTGTTAAAAACCCCTTAGTTCTGGTCGGCATGGGTAGTTTTGGTTAGTTAAAGCGGCTTTTTATTTTCCCCAATTATATTTGAAAAGTGATAAATCACTTAAAGTAGACACAGTAAACTTTTCCGTTTAGACCGCAATTTTGCCTGGCTAACAGCTTCAGTTCCTAAGAAATAATATTATTAAATAATTTATTTACTACAGAGACTATTTCCAGTTTTGTTGCCTTGAAACTTAATAAAATAAAGACGAAATTATATATGAGATAGGAAAACAAAAGCCTTCCTCTCTTTTTTATGGACAAATATTCACTAACGCCACAAAAAATGTAGGAGGAGCAAATTGTTCTTCTTTTACGATAACATAAACCAGAAAACACGTGTGTTAAAATCCTGAATGTATGAGGATCGACGCTACAGGAAACGGCATAAAGAGGCTTACCACGCCTTCAAAACTGAAATCTTTTACAATAGCCGGAGAATTTATAGGCACACAAATTATATAGGGCCACTTTTACGTTCGGTTATATGAAACCACATATATTCTTAGCCTTGTGATGCATACTTTTTTCTTGGAGTAGGTTCTATTTTTACAATTTTTAAATATTTAATTATTACAGAATAAAATAAAAATTAAGTTGAAGTATATTTACATATATGTAAACTAACAAAAAAATCAGTCGCATTGGGGAAAAAAATTTTTTTTAAAAAATTTCCAAAAAACTTACTTATTTTTTAGCAGCTAAATTTTAAAATTGGATACATCCAAAAAAAGGGGCACGAATAGACATTTTGTCAATTTTCCCCAAAAAGGTTTCATTTATCAAAAAATACCAAGAGGTAGTTTTGATTAATTGGGGAAACAAAATTTTTTTTAAAAAATTATAAAAATATTAAAAAAAAGTGGCGTACCATTTTTTTTTAAAAAAATATTAATATTTTTACCCCTATGCACGCCTTTTGCTGGAAATAAATTCAATTCATTTAGGGAAAAAATTCCTTTTTTTGAAACACAAATTTAACCCCAAATTTTAACCAAAAAACCTCTAAAGAGTTTTTAGATTTTTAAGAAATACCTAATTTTTTTTTTTTAATTTTAAATCCCCCCTTTTTCAGTAACGGAACGATTGCGGAACCGTTTATTAAAACTTTTTCTATTATTTTTGGATGGCCAATCTCCAGCCGAGTGTTGGGCCCGTTTTTTGAAACACCCGTATATCATATCAAACTGAAACCCTTTAACCAAATTTTGTCATGTCGTTTTCCAATTTTTTTTTTTTGTTTTTATTTCCCCAAACCTACTTGACTAATATTTAAATTATAGTTAATAAATCCCCCCAAACACCACATTTTTATGTTTACGATTTTCTTTCCCCTTTGTGGATACAACAAAAACTTTAAAATAGTTTCTATAAGTATTTTTTCCTTTACTCTACAGTAATTATTTTTTTACTCGGTCACAAAGACGGTTTTGATTATTTGTTAATATTATTTATCATTTGAAAAACAGGTTACTTGCAAATAACTTCCACTAAGCAAAGAACATCTTGAGCACGTTTCGTAACGTTATTTGGGAACGTGATAACGTTTAATTTTAAATTTTTTGTCATGTCTGTTTCGTTAAAAGTTAACATATCGACCTCGTTTGCTTAAAGGTACCCCGCACAGAGATTGTTACATTTTTTAACAACGACGCCAAGTTTACAAAGATGATTTATTAGCTTTAGTGTTAGTACATAACCTTACTTTTTTTTAAAAACAATTGTTTTTGGTTGTAAATTTAAAGTTTTTTCTTGTTATATTAAAAGGAATTAGGGTTTTTGGAAAGTAAGTATATTACACCATTTTGTACTACACTTAAGTTTTTAGGTATGTAGGTATATAGATAAACTGACCAAAATCCAATTTTAAAGGTCGGTTTTTTTTAAGCCATAAGTAAAAGGAAAATCCAGAAAAAGTCGTTTTCTAAGGATAAAGTTACCATTTGTCCCAAATATTGAGGTAATAACCCGGGGATTTAGTTTCGGAAGGTACCTTCGATTCCCTGATATAATAAAAAAAATTGAAAAAATTTTGGATTTTTCCTCCCGTTTTTGTAAAATTTAAAACCCAATTTTAAATTTAACTTTGGGGGCTGGCATAATTGGGGGTCTCCAGAAAACAGGTCTATTTATCCGCTTGACATGGATTTGACACTTATTATAACAATAAGGATAATTTAAGACACCCAAGTACATTTAAATACTAAGGCCTCAAGCCTTCGTGGACTGTCCAAAGATAAAAAAATCAACTGAAGTTCGTTTCCCCTAACAACTATAAACAAAAACAGCTGTGCTGTAAATAAGCAGCTCATTTTTCATTTCATGGATCTGTAAAGTAACAAATGGGTCTAGAAAAGTGCGAATGAGCCCGGCAAGAGATTTTTTCTGGTTCTTAATAACCACTTTCTGGTCTAGCCCGAAAAAAGTTATTTCTGGCCAAAAAATTTTCCAGAAAAAAGGGTATTTTCCATCGGTCGAAAAATACTTTTTAGGGGACTTAAAAAGCAAAAATTGGGTATTTTAAATAAATGAAATACTTCCGTTGAATAAATTTCATCAAAGTTGTAACTTAAAGCATTTACTGTGATGTATTATATTTTGTAATTTTAAGGGTAATTTTTTACAAGTGGGGTCGACCCTATTTCTAGCCATAAAAAAAATTTTTTATGGGTCTTCAAAATTTTTTTTTAATTTTTGTTTTTAAGGGGATTTAGGGATGATAGGAAAATACCAAAAAATTAATATTTTTATTAAAAAATCAACTTTAAAAAATTAAAAATGTTATTTTTGGAAATAATCTTAAATAACTTTTTTTTCCTTTGTCTTCAAGCTTATTGTTATTTTTTTGTAATCTACGTTTAAAAACAAAGGAATTAAAAAAAAAAATCGATGTCGAAATGAGTTTTGGTTAGGTTGCTTTTACAAATCTTTCGTTTTTTTTTGTACTTTTCAAAAAATATATATATCAAAAACAGAGATAAAATAGAAAAACATTAAAACCAATTTTTTTTTAAGTTTTAAAGGCATAAAAGCTATCGATTTTTTTTTCCTTCTACGACATTTTTTGTCATTTTTTGTCAAGCAGAATAAAAAAATATATAAAAAATGTAAATTTTTCATCTAGATATGGCCAAAAATAGGGTTGACCCCACTTGTAAACAATTACCATTTTTAGAGGCCCTGATATTAGACAGTTGACACATAATAATAATATTAATAATAGAATTATAAGAAAATTAATTATGAAATAAATTGTAGATGCAGTTCAGTCTGTTTTTAAATAACAACTAATCAGAAAGTGGATCGGCAGTAAAAAAGAGAGGCATAGGTTTAACATGCTCGAGTGAAGTAACTAGTATAACTGTAAGTAAAAGTTTCCTTAAGGGATAAACTGAATTTTTTTTCGGATTGTATATCAAATAGAAGCAAAATAACAATAAAGTACAAAGTTTTTAATTTTTTTTTCAAAATTGGGTGGTTTATCAGTAGTTTACTCTACCATTTAGTAATGGCTAATGGACTAGCTAAAATTAAAGAAAATTCCGACTATGTTTTAAAAAAATTGTAGGCTTTTAAGCCATAACAAGGTTTTAATCCTTTATATAAGGAAAATAAAGTATCTATAACACTATCTGCAAATTCAGCTTTTTTGCCAACCTGCGATATAAAATTATCTTTTTAATTAATGAAGCAATTATGTCAGTAACCAAAAAAAATGCTAAAACTTTGAGGTAAACAATTTTTTAATATTGTTAATTAAATAATTTCTTGATGTTTTAATAAACGATGGTGTATTATACAGTTTTAGTTTTACAAAACGTAAACACAAAGAATATTTAATCAAATTTTTTTATTTGACCAGCATACCTTTTAAAAAATATGTTTCACTTGTCAGTGCTTTTTTGCATAGAAGTAAATTTTCGTCCACCCTAGATGTTTAACAAAAAATAATATATGCGGAAAGGAGTGAAAAATCGTTTAGTAATTTCCGTGATTGATTACTTTGATATCAATATTTTTATAAAAAGTGTGCCCTTTTCAATATAGTTGGTATCGTGCGCCTCCTAGTAATAAAGTCGCCAATCTAATACGTTTAGTGACTTAAAGCCATCTTCATTATACTAATTCTTATTTTAAAGCTGTACATTAAATCGTTAACAAAATACGATTTACGACCATACTTAATTAAACATTCTGTATTATTATCATAAACCACACATGAAGGATCCAAAAGATCTTTTAGTGTTAACTAAATAACGGAAATATTACAAAACACCAGTTTGTTTAAGTTATACATCGTGGATGTTTCAGAAAATGTGTCAGGCCTAAGCAATGCAAAATACATAACAATGCCGTTTAAGTTTCGAAACTAGAATTTTGTATTTTTAACGTAACTACGATTTTGTTAAGTTGAAGGAAATATAACGAAACTATAAGGTTTAAGGCGCTGTTATTGTTTCAGGAACAAGAAAACATAAATGTAACGTCATTAAGATGATTTTTTGTTTAGTGGGCTCGAAAACGAATGCAGATATTAAAACGCGGTTTTCGCCAGAGTGTAAGTAATTTTTTTTCTTCTAAGCCCACAGCAAAAAATTATACCCTGGTATTTAACTTTCTCAAGAAAATCTCGAAAAACCGAGTTTTCCTTAAACAATGTCCTCTAGTTGGTGAACTACAAACTAGCCAACACCGAAAACGACGACATTTAAAGAGCTTTAAATTTGCTTTTAAACATAATCCACTTCTAATAAAAGATGTGGAAGCTTTTAAAAGTTACATTATTTATCAGCTCTTCCCACCCTTATTATTGGAAATACAACAAAAATTCTTTAAGCAAACTGATGCTAAATTAGTTAAAGTTTTTGCTGATGCTATCCCTATTTTGACATTCCCTTTCCTTATATTTTCACAGAATCCCAGCCCTGATGGCTTATTTTAAATAAAAACGACTCCAAAAAAGATTATACAGGGTGATTCACGTTGAGTGTCCTATTAAAAGTTCTGGAGAACCAAAAAAAAAAGAACTTTTTAAAATTTGGCATACGGCCATAACAGGTAATAAACTACATTTTAAAAATATTTTGGCAAGTGCAGCGTTGCCAGATCTAACCGAAATAATGGCAACATTGTAATTTTAAATGGAAACCCTGTTTTTATTGATATTCGGATTCTACACAAAATTCTAAGTAAGTTTTGTTAACATCTTCCTATACCTATATCTTACCGTTTTTGAAAATAATTAATCACTGTTTTTTTAAGGAAAAAACACCATGTTTAAAAGGTTTAATATTTACGTGCCTAACCGAACTGGAAACTAGAAAATTTTTTTGGGGTTAGACAATGCATGTATTTAAAAGATCTATATTATTATAGCAATATAACCTACAGGTGTCCAAAAATTTGCATTTTTACCGATATTAAATAATGATTAAAATATTTTTTTAAATAAAATACTGTATTTTATCCCATTTTGAATAGACCAATAATTTACCTAAAAAATGTTCATACATCTTTCTATACCCATCTGCCACCGTTTTTTAAATATAAGCAAATTTTTATTTTTAAGCATTTATTCCTTATTAATCAAACAAAATAAATAATTTTACCTTATATGTCAAATAGTTGTCAGAGCAATTTAAAATACAAACTTCCATGGCTTACCTAAGTAAATTGTAAATTAAGCCGGTGGTTTACTGTAGATAGTATTTAAAAACAGGGAAAAAAATAAAGTTCGTTTGTATTTAAAAAACGGTGGCAGATGGGTATAGAAACATGTATATACATTTTGTAGGTAAATTATTGGTCTATTTAAAATAGGATAAAATACAGTATGTTGTATTTAAAAAAAAGAGTTTTAAACATTATTTAATATCGGGAAAATTTTCACATTTTTTGGGACATCCTGTAGCATATATTGCTATAAAAGCATGTAGATATTTTAAATACATGCATTCTCTAACCCCAAAAAAAAAAATTCTAGTATCCAGCTCGGTTAGGCACGTAAATATTAAACCTTTTAAACATGGTGATTTTCCTTAAAAAAATAGTGATAATTATTTTCTTAAAAACGGTAAGATATTGGTATAGGAAGATGTTAACAAAACTTACTTAGAATTTTGTGTAGAATCCGAATATGCAATAAAAAACAGGGTGTTCCATTTAAAATTACAATGTTGCCGTTGGTTTTGGTTAGATCTGGCAACGCAGCACTTGCCAAAATATTTTTAAAATGTAGCTTATTACCTGTTATGGCCGTGTGCCAAATTTACCCTGTATATTATGCATTTGTTTTTATTTTAATGACTTTCTAAGATCTCTATTCTGTCATGTTAAGAATTACCTTCAAACGTAATTATTCACAATTACATGTTGTATCCTATTTACAAGGCAACGAATGTGCTGCAAATTACATGTGATATACTATGGCCTAAATAGTAAGGCACCGAAATAAATAGCCGTTAGTGAGTTTATCCAACGTAACAAATAAATGACATTTAAAAGTCTACGGATAACAATTAAACAAAGAGGAATAAACATGCTATATGTGCTAAATTGGTGATGCATGTATTAAAATCTAGGTAACATGAAAAGTTTTAGCAACATTTTTCCCAACAAAATAATAATTTGGAAAAAAAGTTATATTTAAACGCAAATTGGAGCACAGATTTACGTTTAAAAACAAATAATCATACAGTTGAAACTGTTTTCCCGTTTATGGTTTTGGTCAAATTTTATATACCGCCTACCCCTTTGAGTCAAAAATTATATTGACGTGACAAGCAGTCAAAATTGGAAATAATATACTATTATCTACAACCGTGCGGTAACTAAGGTTACAAACACTATTTTAAGTGTGGTAAGTGTCACTTTACCGCACTAGTGTGGTAACTGTTACTTTACCGCACTAGTGCGGTAAGATCATGTGTACTAAGGACTTTTTAAAAATCGTTTATTTAGACATCGTTTAACAATTATTACTCTCCACGTAAATTACCTAACATACAGATAATATACCTAAAAGTTAAACGTAATAGTCGAGTTGCTTACATTTCCTATATTTACGACTGCCGATTGAAATGGCTTTCTTTTGCGGTGGTGTCATTTTGACAATGGCTCACACCGATTGAGGTAACTGGTAGTTTAATCAATTCTAGTGTCCAAATTGGGATAAACGTCAAAAAAAAATTATTATCCCAAAAAACCGGATGGTTGTAGATAAAATACTATACATACTCGAGTGGTAGTGTTTAGCGCACTTAAGTGAATGCAAAACTCGCCTTTGGCTCGTTTTGCAAACTTCACTTTGCGTGCGTAAAAATCTACTTACCACACTTGTTATGTAATGTACTATTTTCTACAAACGTGTTAAAAATTCAATTTTTAACACTATCCAGATGCCTAAAAATGTTACTTTAAAGCACAAGTGCCTTAAAGTAACATTTTAAAGCACTAGTGTTGAAAGTGAAATGTCAAATTTTGAAAGGTAACGTCAGTTCATTAATAAATGCCAACTTCAATAATTTTAATATATGATGTTATATAAAAGTATATCTTCCAATTTTTGAATAATTTAAATTTTTTGTTGATTGTATAAAAAATATTGTATGATATTTGTGTTAGGAGTACGTTTTAAGGGACTCATGTGAGTTGCAGAACTCGCTTTGTTCATGCTGCAAACTTGCACATTCGTGCCTTAAAATTGTACTTTTAACACTCATATCTTAAATAACTATTAATAAATAGTAGTAAATTATATTCTACACTACACAAAAAAGCTATAGACAAATTCTCAAAATGTCTTAAAAAATAAAAAAGTAATGGTTTTATTTTACAATTAGATAAGTGACTAACATTACTGATAATACCTTAAATGTGATTAACTTTTTAACACTCTCATATAATAGCGTGGAATAAAATTTACATCATGAATTTTAGAAATTAATAATCACATTGATTGTTTTCAATTTGTAACAGTAGTTATGCAGAGCTGTCGCAATAATTACTTTTTAAAAGTAATTCAATTACAATTACCAATAATTACTAGCATGTTTGTTAAGATTAATTCAATTATTAATTTAAACTAGAAATAATTAAATATTTTAGTAATACTCTAATTAAATTACCACATAATATATTAAACACGATGCACTTAACAAATAAAATATTTATACTTATTTACATCATACGCGAACGTCACAATATTCAAACTGCTTTCTCGGCAAGTTTAACATTAAATGACTTTAAAATAAACATTTCTGTTTATCCTAACGCAAACTTTACCAGATATTTTTACAAGAAAAAGTATAAAAACTGTGGCGGTAAGCATTAATCGAAAATACAAAATCGGTGCGGCGTTTTCCGGATTTAAAGCGCTGTGTTTCAAGATGCCCTTCCTCGCTGGCCAAAATTCCAGCAGTTTTTCCATAAAGCAAGGTAATTGAATTTTTCGTAGTAATTCAATTATTTATTGGGTAATTAAATTAATTTTCAAGTAAGCCAATTATTTTATAAGTAATCTAATTCCTTTATAAGTAATTGAATTACTTGGGATTTGTGAAAAGCAATTACCAATTACGATTACATTATCCTGTTTATTGATAATCCAAAATACAATTACCCCTTTTCCCAACAAAGTAAATTAAATTGAATACGATTTTGCAATTGTTTTAATTCAATTACCGACAGCTCTGTAGTTATGGCTATCAAAATGACATTTTTCTATACAGAAACAAGGTGGTAATTTGATGAAGTTTGGGTAGTCTTTACACCAAGATTTTTTTTTATTTATTGAAAATAGCTAACGTCTGTTTAAAGTTTAAAAATGTTATTTTTTAAAATTCTTCTGAAATCGTTAAACAGGCTAACATTTTGACATCCAGTATTATATTATTTTTAAAAAATCTGGAAGTATCTACAATAAAGAATTCTTCCCACTCGAAACGTGGAGAAAAAATTAAGTTAATGGTGTTACTGAAAAAGGTTTATATGCATATTTCCTAATAGTCGGAGAGTCCATGACACATAAAGAGTTTAATTCACGTAGACATTTCACATAGTTATTTAGATAGGATAGATGAGTAAGTAATCGACTGATTGCCTGACTTACCTGGGTATAGTCTGTCTGAAAGTATGTATATCGTTATGGCTTTTGACGGACCATACCCCAATAAACCTTTAACGATTTTATTACCTATTGTTATTGGGTAAACCCATTTGTTCATAAGGCAGGGGTGGGCCAGGTATTTCTTGAGTATTAACCATTAGGCATATAAATGTTTTGGCTAATATTTTAGTGGCAGTGTTGAATAACCGTTTTTACTGTGCGTTTCGAAAAAGTTGTTTTACGAGAATATAACTATGTCGCGTCGAAATCATTTGTCATTAGATGCAAAACAGGTTGTGAAAAATGTGTATAAAACTTTAATTAGTAGAGGTCTAATTAAACAAGAAAATTTAAAAGAAACCTGTCTACTTACAAAAACTCCAATATCACCGATAAGGGATATTATTATTAGTGAAGAATTGAACAAAAGAAAAAACGTAGTGATTTTCAATCTCACCGTATAGACAATAGTGATCAGGACCTAATAAGAAGGAAAATAATATAAAAGCGGAGTTATTCCTACCTTGGATAAACTGAAAAAGAAGCTAGACGAAGACGAAACCAATATAAAAATTAGCCGTGCCACCCTCCATAGAGTTGTTTGTAAAATGGGATTTAAATACCGCAAAATAGACAAAAGACAAGTAGTAATGGAATCGCACAGATTACGCACTTGGAGATTTAATTACCTTCAAGAAATTAAAAGATATAGGTTAGAAAACAGATCCAAAATTTACCTTGATGAAACATGGTTCTATACACACGACACAGTATCCAAAGGATGGGTTGATTCCAGTCAAAACTGTCAGACGAAAGCACCTTCTAATAAAGGAAAACGCATTACCATAATACACGCTGGTTCAGAAGACGGATTTGTCCCAAACTGCTTGCTGTTGTCTGCAAAAAATATTAAGGATTCTAGCTTGGATTATCATGAGGATACAAGCGCAGAACTTTTTGAAAACTGGTTTCAAAATTATCTTTTAAAAAATATTCCAAACAACAGTGTTATTGTCATTGATAACGCAAGCTACCACAGCACCAGCTTCATCAAGTTCAAAAACTGAAATCCAGGAATATTTGTTAGAAAATGATATAATATAAATTCATATGCAATTAAAAAACAATATGTATGTGGTAATTTGGCTGAACAGGCTGGGCATACTGTCTTACGGCTTCCTCCGTATCACTGTATGTTTAACCCCATAGAGCATTTGTTGAACCAAGTAAAATCAAAGATCAGAGCAGAAAATGTTACACCTACTTTAAGTCCCAGTGTTATAAATTTGATAAAAAATGTAATTACTAACATACCAGTTGAGAGCTGGAAAAAATTTTCACTTTCACAAAAGCACAAATCCTATTGTAATTAATCTCAATGATGGCTCTGATAGTAAAACAGAATTAGAGTTAGATATTTAGATTAAAAATGTAATTATGTATAGATAATGTTGTTATAAATTTATTAAAACTTTGCATATATTTAATTTCCTAATGTAATTTTAAGATTATACTTACCTAAATAAACAATAAATTATAAATCTTTATATTATTAAAGTCCGTCCCTAATGTTCTGTCCTTTAATACCTACCGATCCGCAGTTTTATTGCTGTCGGCAGGTATAATCCATAAATGAAGGCAAGAGCTAACACGGTATACTTTGAGACAGACTATACACCAGGTACTACGCATGCAGTTATTTTTAGAAACACAACTTTGGGGTGGTTTGTTTAACATTAACCCCCTCAAAAGTAATTGCCTTTTTTACTTATTTTTCTAAGCCAACTTTACTTTTTAATGGTATTTTTTGGCTTTTAAATCAAACACTTTTTTGGCAAAATATTTTTTAACACCTTTTCTGTATGCGCAGTACCTGGTAGTTCCGGTAGGTCAGGCAATCAGTTGATTATTTACTCTTCTTTAACATGTGTCATGGGCTCTTGGACTATAAATCTCAGTAAAAGACCATCTCCCTTATCGTTTTGGACTAAGTATTTTAGGGTAAAAACTACTGTAAAAGTCAAAATCTAGCCTCTGAGCCGCATTTAATTCAAATTACAGTTTTACGCCCAAAGTCAATTTTCCTGGAAAAAGAAAATATTAAAAATGTCTGAGAAAGGTCTGTGAAGAACCACATTTTTTGCTTACTTACTGTTGCTTTTGACAATAGTAATATAATAATATATTTTTCAAAAAAAAAAAGCTATAAAGTAGATATTACCCTAAAAGTAAACTTATTATTTCACCACTTAACATTTAAGGTGTCTTATGGTTTACTTATCAAACAGGAAAATATTATTTAATAATTTACGATGGTATTGTGGTCAATAGTTGAATTTATAGCTTAATTTATTCTTTAAGAATATGTCAGTTATTTTTGCATTTTAAATACTGATGTTTTGTTTTTCAAAAATAAAGCTTTAGGCATTGGAAACCGTATTCTACAATTACTGATACTACCATGCCAGTAATACTACTTAGCATATCTAAAGTTCTGTTACAGATCGAGTTTCTAAATCATGTCATTTTGCCATAAAAATATTATTTTGCTTTCTACGTTAATTAAGAAAGTATACACCAAATTAAAACTCCATTAAAACTAAAAATACAACACAGTTAAATTAATTTTTTTCAATTCATTAAAAATAAGCCAGCAAGCGTCCTTTTTAATGACATTCTCGCTTATTTTTTTATGCTCTGTAATATTTGAAATTGTCACAGAAGTAATTACACATCTGCAAAATAAATACAAGTTAAATTACATGGTATATGAGACTTAACTGGTAAAATAGACTACAATATTAATAACATCTTAGATATTTCCGTAAAAATTAAATAAGTAGGTACAAGAAAAAGTTATATTATAGGAAATGCATGTATATTATCATATTGTTATCACAAAGACACATTGTATGTTATATAAGAAAATGTGTTTTTAATTTAAGGGAATAAATTTGTGGACCGCAAGTGGAGAACAATACTATGAAATAACCAGAAAATATAAAAATAAATATACATATTAGAAATTAAAAAACATATGTATTAAAACGCTTGCTTGTTTCAATAGTATGTGAATTTTTGGATCTCATAAAAACCGTACGTTAGTTTCTGGTTCTAAAAGGAGCAACACAATACTAAATAGCATTGTAAAATTACTGCCTTTTTGTAACTTGCTGGTATTTGTTGAATAATGATAACACATTGTCTTAACAAACATTGAACTTTCTCGATAAGAGTTTAAACTAATCGTCGTTCGGGCAAAACCGTTTCGCCCATATATTCTTCATAATATAAGGTATTAAAAAGAGCAATAAAAATTAACATGAAAAAAGAAAGAAGTAATCCTACTTATATTATTTTAATATCAGCAAGAAATGGACATAAACCAATAAATAAATATTTCTTTAAGCCTAAAATTAAAATAAATTAAAAATCATAAGCTATTAATAGCGTCAACCATTCCTTATTTAGTTAAGTTCTAACACTTTGAAATCGCCGATTTTTTGTAGGATATTTTCTTAAAACTAAGTTTTTTAAGTTATGTCACTTTTCTTTCGGGATGACGATAATGTAAGAAACAATTCTTAGGGTCATTCTACTGCAATAAAAATATCTAAAAATATCTATTGTATTGAAGCTTGTAACTTGAAGAGCTTCCGGTAGTTAAGTTTAAGTATAAATACACCATTCTGCTTTGTAACTCAATATTTGTATTGCCTATTATGCCCTTACAACTTGACCTGTTCACGATACCATCAGTTAAGAATTCTTGACAAGATCTAAGAACAGATAATAATTTTTGAGTATATAATATTTGCCACATGTCAGGAGGTAATAAATACAATTTTAACTCTCTTAAATAATGACTTTTACTACTTTTAGTTCTAAATAACTTATACAGGGTATTTGATTATAATACATATTATTTCTGGTTACAAGGATCTGTTTTTATAATTACTTAATTCATATGATAAAGTTAAAGAAGACTTTTTCTTACTCCTGGATATACTGAAAATTAGGGATAGAACGATACCGATATTGGTATCGGTATATAGGCATATCGGCAATTGTTGCCGATTATCGGTATCGTATCGTATCGTAATGAAAATAAATAATAAATGAAATACTTTATTAAACAAAATAAAAGTTTTTATTCTAAAGGTAACATTTTTACTAAAAAAGTAAAACAAATCCTAACACTACTAACAAATATACCTAATGTAGCAGGTAGCAGGTACTAAATACAGTATATACCTAATACTTAAAATTTAATTTTTTGATATTCTAAACCAACATTTCAGCCCTATCTACATTTAATCTATTTCTTTTAGGCTCGTTAATATTACCTAATTCACTAAAAAGTTGTTTACTTGACACACTGGCAGCAGGTGCTGAAAGGTAGACTGAAGCTGCATTGTACAAACAGGGAAATTTCTTTTTTTCTTCCTCCCACCACTCGAAAGGAGATTTGACTTTAAATATAGTTGAAGATGCCAAATATAATATTATTTCATTTTCCCATCCTTGCTTTATGTATTTTGTAGTGCTGGTCTCGGAAGCCGAAGTAGAGGCAATGCTGTCAAAAGTTTCCCAAAATGTATTTTCTTATTATGTAAATCGCTTAAGGATATATTATCTTCATCATCCGAAGATTCTGGATCCACTTCAGCTACTGTATATTTCCTTTTTATTATATTTTTAATACAAGATAATGTTTGTTCTTTAGTATCTTTTGGGAAAAAATGCATTTTAAATCTAGGGTCTAAGAATGTGGCAACATACAGATTTTCTCGTTGAAATAACATATCACCAAGTCTTCTCTCTAAACTAGTTAAAAGTTCGTTCTTTAATGTACCTACACCAGCAAAGTTTGGGGCATCCTCGAAATCCGAAATGTCACTCACTACCAATTACAAACTTTTCCTTGCAACGAAATTATAAAGCGGAACTTCCCCGGTTTTCGCTTCGGTCGTGTAGAAAATAGATGGCATTATGTTTGCCGATACGATATATCGGTATATCGGCACGTAAATATCGGTATTGGCCGATATATCGTATCGGCAACAAAAAGTAATATCGTTTTATCCCTACTGAAAATTATAATAAAGCCTGAGATATTACGTAAAATATTTCACGTTTTATTGAATTGTTGCTTTTTGTTCCAAATTTTATTTTAATACCCTCCTAAGGTTATCAAAATAAGGTTTAAGATACAAACAACATTTAATATTTCTAGTTTTAATAATCACGCAACATTTTATTTACCTTTACTTAAAAAAGTTAAATTTGGATACATCCCCTTAAACCAGGCATTGGAAGGAAAGTCCCTTCTTTAACTGTTTTTTTTTATTTTAAAAGCGATGTTTTATTGGTACAGTTCAGTTACTAAAAAATATCCAAAAAGTTTACAGATAGTTCAAAAAGTTAAATAAAAACAAATTTCTTTGGAAAGTAACAGATAATTCAAATACTGGATTAAGTTTTTTGTTACTTTGTAATAGTATATTTTAACATTGAAAAGGAAAAATCATAAACCATAATTCACAATTCAAAACTCAGTACAACTCAGAGAAAACTTAAAAGCTTAACGATTCTTATCAATAGTATTTTAGAATCCTTTGACGTTGTTAACATGTTCCTTAACGTTGCTAATCGTGACTGTTTAACTATCATAGAGCACACTCTGATTTCTAAGAATATAAATTTAATCTTAAAAAATATATATAACATTGTTTGACTTGTGCATTCAAAAAAAAAAATTACTTAAAAATATATTCTATAAACAGAGAGACAAATTGGCTATGGGTTTACCGTTAAGTTCACTAATGGCCAAAATATGTATTGCCAAGCTATTTTTTTACAAATAAATTTCGCAAAAAATATATATTTTTTTATTTAGATATGGAACAATAAACTTGTGTGTTTTACAGGTAGCGATACAGACTTAGAACTAACACTTAATCAAAAGAAAGTTCACAATCAAAATAACATACATTTACCAATATTTCAACACAGATAATGTTTTATGTAAGATTTTCCATATAACAATTATCCCTAAATAATGGATAATTTTTGGATAATACCTACACAAAAAATATATTTTACCCCATTTTATTCCCAAACTCGCGGTTTAAATCAGAGGCACTTTTTAGGATACGTTTGAGACAACAAAAGAGAGATCTTCACAAAAATCCAGCTTGGTCGAATTGTTTTAGTTCATTTATTGGGCTAAATCTGGATTTTTTCTCCCCTTTTAACCCTTTGTATGACACAATCGTTTAAAATCAAGGGGTTTTGTTACTTAATAATATTTGTACCCAACTTGGTTAAAAAAAATTTTTGCATCATTTGATTTTTTAACAAGTATCTTTTTTTTACTAAAATCTGTTTTTCATGGTCTAACGACTTTTAAATCTCAAGTAATTAAAAACGCAAACTTTAAAATTTCCTTTAAATATACGGTATTACCTTCCCTGTTTCAAGGTATTTCGAGTTAAAATATGCAGTTTTCAAATTTTTTTCTTTACCTGCGTCCTAAATCCTACCTAAATACCAAATTTTATATGATGGAAATTTTTTGTGTAATATACACACTGCGTGCTCCAGGCCGAAACTTGGCCTGGCGCACTAGTGGTTAAATGGAGTAGGGCATTTTGGTATTTAACCACTGAACCTTTGCAGATCTATAGTGGTTTCTTCCTATTGATCTACAGAATCGGGTTAAGGAACGTCATTTTAATAGGATTTGAAGCGTAATGTCTTGCTTTAGTACTACACAATCTATCTTTTTATTTTGGAACAGTCTACGAAGGCTTAAAGCTTAAGTACTAAGGTACCGTGGCTGTATAAGCTGAAGTAAAAAGAAGTTTATTAACTCGGAACTTAACGGTTTGTCGGCTAAAAAGAAAAAAGTACACCTGCAGGCAACAGGCTTTACAGTCTAGACAGCCTAAAAATAGAGAAACGAACACAGTGAAAAGTCCAGTCTCTCTGAGTGGGCTACTGCTTTGTTGACAGATTATATTTATCTCCTCAATGGGCAAGATTAAAAGCTTTTCTGAAAGAGTGGAATTATTAATAAGGCGAACGGCTCTTGTTTAGGTGAAATCAAAAATGCTAAGAGTTGTCGGAGATGCCATTTCTCTGGCATGGGAACAATATTTCAGAGAAAGTCTGATTTAGAATACATACAGAGTATACAGACAGATGAAGGCTTGATAAAATTTTCCGAGTTTTTTCAAAGCTGCCATGGATATTGATATAATAGGCTTGTGCCAATTAAGATGGTTCTTAAAGGTAATGCCTACAAGGCTTAATAAATCATTATTCTGCCGAACTGTTCGGCGCAGTAGGCTTTCCAAATCAAGCTTAAAAAACTGACTACCAGAATAAAGGGTATTATCATTAGCAAAACTACGAATTGTGTTAATTGTGGAGGACAGCTGTGTTAATGTAAGGAAAAATACAATTGGTGCCAGTAGTGAGCCTTGATGTGCACCAGCATTTATTCAGAAAAAGCTAGAAGAGTGATCATTTACAGTAACTGATGTACGTCGAATGGAAAGAAAACTGGAGGACCAAAGACAAAGTTTTGGTAAAGACCGTAGAGAGTTTGTTTAAGAGTACATCATACCAGACCGCTATTTTTACTGCCTTGCTACATGTGTCGCAGCAGGTTTAGGGAAATCTTTATTAAAAATCGTTTAATGAATTATTTTGCCCGCCGTTATCTTGGTCTCTATATCAACCCGAACCAAATTCAGAGTCAAACCCGTTATTTAGCTAATTGTCGTTTTAGCTACTTAATTGTTCAATTTTATTTAAGTATGTTTCCATTTTATTGCTTATTCTTAGCAGCTATGTGGCAGTACAGCAATTTCTGTTTTAAACCCTAAAACACTTTGTCCAAGATTTGCTAGTATTTTTATTTTTGGTTTTTATCTATATATAATTTTGCCGACAACATGGTTATTTTTTAAGTCTTAAGTATTATTAATTTACTAAAAATATTGCTACAAAAGTTTTCTTACGACGAAACATCATCTTAGGGCATTTTTTTTTAATTTGATATAATAATACAAAAATTATTACTCTTACGAGTACTAAAATTTTGTATGCCTATTTTCTGCAAATTTTACTAACAGTGAAGAACCATAATGAAACGCGAAATTATGAAATCAATTTTAATATCCCATTACGGATCGATAGTAACAAAGCGTATCGATTTTATCTTTAAAGCGTAAGCATGCTTGGTCTTACACGTTGCCAAGCGACTATTTATATCTGTGATATTCCTACTTATATCTGCAAGTAAAGCTTAAACAACTAGCCACTGGAACGTATGTTTCCCATACCAAAACAATCTTAAACCTTTAATAAAGTCAAGTGCTACTTAAACAGCACTTTTTAGTTGTTAAAAATTGCTGCAATTTTTTTTATGCAACAAGAATACAGGAGGCAGTATTTTTTATGCAGCTGCCGGTTGGTGAATATTTAAGAGTTTTTTAATTTACCAACCTGAAAATATTTGGACAATATACAATTAACTTAACAAATATAAGCAAGCATTGAGCGCTGTTTGAAATTTATTTATAAATCACAACCGGCTTGTATGAGGCCTAAGTACTGGGAATAGTCTGTCTCACAGTATACCGTGTTAGCTCTTGCCTTCATTTATGGATTATACCTGCCGACAGCAATAAAACTGCGAATCGGGTATTAAAGGACAGAACATTAGGGACAGGACTTTAATAATATAAATATTTATAGTTTATTGTTTATTTGGGTAAGTATAATCTTAAAATTACATTAAGAAATTAAATATATGCAAAGTTTAATAAATTTAACACTGCATTATCTATACATAATTACATTTTTAATCTAAATATCTAAATCTAATTCTGTTTCACTATCAGAATCATCATTGAGATTAATTACAATAGGATTTATGTTGTTTTGGATAGAAATGAAAGAGTCCTAAATTTTTATAATGTGCTGTAGTGAATTTTTCCAGCTCTCAACTGGTATGTTAGTAATTACATTTTTTATCAAATTTATAACACTGGGACTTAAAGTAGGTGTAACATTTTCTGCTCTGATCTTTGATTTTACTTGGTTGTTGCGTTTTTTTGTAACTGAATTCAAACTAAATATAATTTTCTAACAAATATTCCTGGATTTCAGTTTTTGAACTTGATAAAGCTGGTGCTTTGTGTAGCAGACGGCTGTGGTAGCTTGCGTTATCCATGACAATAACACTGTTGTTTGGAATATTTTTTAAAAGATAATTTTGAAACCAGTTTTCAAAAAGTTCTGCACTTGTATCCTCATGATAATCCAAGCTTGAATCCTTAATATTCTTTGCAGACAACAGCAAGCAGTTTGGGACAAATCCGTCTTCTAAACCAGCGTGTATTATGGTAATGCGTTTTCCTTTATTTAAAGGTGACAGTTTTGACTGGAATCAACCTATCCTTTGAATACTGTGTCGTGTGTATCGAACCATGTTTCATCAAGGTAAATTATGTTTTCTAACCTATATCAATTTCTTAAAGGTAATTAAATCTCCAAGTGCGTAATCTGTCCGATTCCATTACTACTTGTCTTTTGTCTATTTTGCGGTATTTAAATTCCATTTTACAAACAACTCTATGGAGGGTGGCACGGCTAATATTTATATTGGTTTTGTCTTCGTCTAGCTTCTTTTTCAGTTTATCCAAGGTAGGAATAACTCCGCTTTCATAAAGACAATATATTTTCCTTCTTATTAGGTCCTGATCACTATTGTCTATACGGTGAGATTGAAAATCACTACGTTTTCTTTTGTTCAATTCTTCACTAATAATATTATCCCTTATCGATGATATTGGAGTTTTTGTAAGTAGACAGGTTTCTTTTAAAGCTTCTTGTTTAATTAGACCTTTACTGATTAAAGTTTCATACACATTTTTCACAACCTGTTTTGCATCTAATGACAAATGACTTCGACGCGACATAGTTATATTCGTGTAAAACAACTTTTTTGAAACGCACAGTAAAAACGGTTATTCAACATTGCCACTAAAATATTAGCCAAAATATTTATATGCCTAATGGTTAATACTCAAGAAATACCTGGCCCACCCCTGCTCCTATAAACAAATGGGTTTACCCAATAACAATAGGTAATAAATTCGTTAAAGGTTTAGTGGGGAATGGTCCGTCAAAAGCCATAACGATATACTTTGAGACAGACTATACCGTGGGATCCGGGTTTTTAGATGTTTAACCCTTTCTACCCTCAGTTTCGTCAACGTTATCCGAGTACCGAATATGCAGATATCTTATTTCTCGACAGCTTTTCAGATAACGCGGTGGTGCCCACAACGGACATTATACAAATAACTGCTACCTCTGATCTACCCTAAATAAACGAAAGGACCTACAGTTTAACGTTATTTCAATCCACACACAACGACACAGAGTTTTCACTGGTAGTCACCCATACAGTTACTAACCGTTCCCGGCAATGTTTAACTGTAGCTGATCCCACGTCACGCGGTGTTTTAACGCAGAAAGGCCGTTAATATGTTTATTCAATTTCAGTAGGTTTGGTTAACCCTATTTTAAAACAAATTGCAGCAACAATTTTAAACTATGAAAGCTTTAAATAAAATTTCATGTCAAAATATTACAGGAGTTTTCCGCAATTTTCCACCAAATCTGCTCTTGATTGAATCATTGTAAATTTACTAATTTTCTTATCAGTTGGCAACCCTGTAGAATACTGTGCTTTAAAAAGATAAAGCAATAAAATATCTGCTTCTTTTAACGTAAATGTCATGCCTGAATTAGCAGCTTTAATAGCATTACTAATTGCTAATAACTGGTCTTTTGGATTTTTTTATCGAACGGATCGATTAAAAATGAGGGCGATGCCATGTTTTATAAGATAATCGTGGCTTCATTTGATGTAAAAAACAAAAATTTAATTACAATAAAGTGGTGATGACATGGTATTTGTTGTAATTGGGTTGTAAATTTTTTATTGAAAAAATATGACGACAAGAAAATAAAAGAATTTTAGTCTATAAGATCGTAAATAGAATATAGTTTGGATAAAGTTCTTAGGGAATTGGCTATTTCCAGTGCATTATTTCTTTCAATATCTTTTAGAAATGGCATTGATAAAGTTTTACTATGCTGTACCCCAGAAATTAATTTTTAATATTTTTCTTTCCTTTAAATAAATTTTTTTTTTCTTTTGGGGTTTTGTTTTTTTTTCCTTCCTACCAAGGGCAAATTTTTACTTTTCAACCCTTTTTCCTTAAAACCGAAATTTAAAAAAAAAGCGGCCAATTTTTCCCCCTTTTTTTTTGGTTTTTTTAAACCCCCCAAAAAACCCAAACCCCCCAAAAATTTTAAAAAAAAATTAAAATTTAAAATTTTTTTTAAAAAAAAAAAAAAAAATTTAAAATTTAAAAAATTTTTTAAAAAATTTTAAAAATTTTAATTTAAAAAAAAATTTTAATTTTAAATTTTAAAAAATTTTAAAAAAAAAAAAAATTTAAAATTTTTAAATTAAAAAATTTAAAATTTTTAAAAAAATTAAAAAAAATTTAAAAAATTTTTTTTAAAATTTAAAAATTTTTAAATTTTTTTTTTTTTTGTTTTGGTCCCAACCAAAATTTTGGTTTTTGTTGAATTTTTTTAAGGGGAAAAAATTTTAAATTTAAAAAAAATTTTTTTATTCCCCATTGATTTGTTTGTTTTTAAAAAAAAAAAATATTATATACCTGATGAAGGCCCTTCCCCGGGCCCAAAAAATCGTAGTTGACACAAAAAATTTTGGGGAAAACCGTAAACAATTTTTATCCCCCAAGGAAAATCCAAAAAAATTTTTAAAAATAAACTATATAAAAAAAAATTTAAAAAAAAATATATATATATATATATATATATATATATATATATATATATATATATATATATATATATATATATATATAAAATAGTCATTAAATTAAATATATACAAAATAGAAAAAACAACACTATTACATTTCGGCTATATAATACTTCTTGTACTTCGACTGATATTAATAATCTTTTAACTTGTTATTCATGGTCAATCTTTTTTCAAAAAAAAATTTGTAAAATTACGAATACAATGTAATGGTTATCCTTTTAATGTTTCTTGGTGACAAAACATGGTTTCAGTTAGGAGAGAGCCACTATTGTATGGTAATTTTTTTTCTAGAGCATGAACTTTACTCAGAAGTATAATATACACTAGGGAGTTAAAGCAGTCCATAAAATCTATTAAACTTGTTTTTGCTTTTTTACTATCGGGCAAGAATTTTTGGAATAGAAAAAAAATTAGGACCCATAAAACAGGTTTTAGAAAAATATATTTGTGTGCGTTTTCATACAAAATTTAAGCTAGTTCTTATTATTTGTCAATGTGGAAATCTGTGTACATTACCGTAATTTCCCAATATTTTATTACTATAAAAAAAATAAAATACATTATTTTTTTTATATTCTACCAAAAGTATTCCAACTATTATTTAAGTGAAGTAGCTACTAAATAAAGATGTTTTACAAGTTTAAAAAATTTCTTGACTGAAATTTTTTTTGCTGCAATTATTCCTCCATTAAATTTTATTATTAATTACAATTTACAATTTATTTCTGTTATTTGTTTTAACAATACGGTTTACCAATTTACTAAAACTTGAAAACAACTTATTTATGTATTTCCAAAATTCTTAGGTACAAAAAATTAATACAAAAATGCATTTTTTAAATTTTATTTTATAAATATATTTTACTCAACACTCGATAATGTTTAGGATTACGTTGACTTTATAGAGTCAAAATATTTTAGGATTAATACTTTAAAAATAGCGGCAAATTTTAAAAGCAACAAACTGCGCGTGTGCAGATGCTGCAACTTAATTGGAGTGAGCTTTTCAAGTTGCCAAGTGTTTAAAAGAATATATAATTTTAAAAAAAACGACTATTGACAAAGGGAAAAAAAAAATTTTTAAAAATTTTTTGATTAATTTTTTAATAAAATTTTTTTTTAAAGAGTTAAAAACAATTTTTAAAAAAATTTGAAGGGTTATTTATTCCAAAATTATGAAAAAAATCTTTCACATATTTTAAATTTTTTTTAAAACCCCCTTTAATTACTTTTTTTAAATGCTTCCGAAAATTTTTATAATTTCAGCGAAAAGTTTTAAAATTGAGTTCGAAGGACCATGTAAAACCATTTAATTAAAAATTTTTTCATTCCTATTGTTTTTGGAAAAAAAATTAATTTTGTCAGAGTCTATTATTTCCTTTAATCCAGTAATTTTCGCCCTCTCGTATTATCCCCTTGGTAGGAGGACCAGTCTAAAATAGGTTACTTCAATTTTTTTAAATAATTATTATTTCTTGGAATCCTCTTATTATCATAAAATTTTTTAAGGAAACAACAAATTTTTTTAAAAATAAATTGTGTTTTTGCAATTTAGGGTTTTAACATTTTTAAAAAGTTGTTGGTTAAGGGTTTTTTTTAAATAAAAGTTTTTTTTAAAACTTTATCAATTTTTATATAAAAGAAATTTTTTTTTTGTTTTTTCCCGTTAAAATACCTGGTTAAAAAAAACCTAACTTAAGAAAATGTAAAATAAAAAATTAAACCTTTTTAAAAAAAAAATATTGAATCTTTTTTTTATTTTTTTTTTTTTTTTAAATAAAATTAAATTTTGAAATTTGCAAAATATTGAACATTTTTTCTCTAATCTTCCTTTTGGTTTATTTTTTGTAATTGTTTAAGGGAACCCTATTTAAATTTTAGCTGTAGTCTGCTAACATTCCATCTAACCAGTTATTCCTGTTCCATATTAATATGTCTTGGGTTAAATCATTTACCACATTCTTTAATTACATTATCAAAGTTATCAGGGTAAATTTAGATGAGAATGAAGAAAATTAATTTTTATGTGCATATTGTAACCTAGCCGTTAACTTTTGTTAAATATTTTTTACAAGCTTAACTTAATTTTTACATCTTCTATTGACGAATAAAAGTCTATGCGTCTTTTTCAAAACTCTGTAAGACTCATTTAGAGTCTTGGTTCTTATAGGTCTCTCGAATTTGGGGACGGATAAAAATTCCTTTTTTATTTCGGCTTCGCTTAGGCGCAGACATTTACTTAAAGCTATTTAAAGACTGGATCATTTTTGTTGGGATCTTAAGCAAAAGTAAGTTATTCACAGGTTACTCTCGGTGGCATAGTGGCCAGAGTTTTTGACAAGCACGCGAGCGACCCTGTTCCATTCCTGGGGCCGGATAGACATACATATCCAACGGTCTTTGCCGCGTCGAATCACGGCTTCGCATGAGATCAGTGAAGTTTAGCGACGCCGGATACGGTAAGTAATTGGATAGGTGGCAACCAGTGGTTCGAAACCAATTTTAAACTGTAGGTCCCGTTTGGGTTTCAATACGCGGACCTTAATAGGGTAGTTCAGAGGTAGCTGTTATTTGTATAACGTCCGTGGGTGTTTTGGTGCTGGACAGCGTACCCGGAACAGAGGGATAGAATGGGTTAAATATCTAAATATCCAGCACCCACGGTACCTAGTACTTAGGCTTCATATAAGCCTTCGGGGGCTGTGGTAAGGATAAAGAAATAGTAGGTTTTCTATAATAATGGAACACTGAAAGGCAATGAACGTTGTGAAGCTAACTAAAATGTGAAACCCAAGATTTGTCCCAAAGTTTAGTTTTAATTTCGAAACAATGAAAATAAGCTGTTTTTATACGCTCAGTTATTTGCTTTCTTTTTATTATTTAGATTTACGATACCACATACACCGACAAATGACGGCCAAATTTCAGAAAGTGATCCTCATTGAAAAATATTTTAAAATGTTGTTACAAATATGGGTTCAAAAATAGATAAGATACAGGTTGTTCAACTTAAAAAATATGATGGTTTTTTATATGAACTATAAAACTATGCATAAAGCCATATTTATAAAAACTTTTTTATGTTTTTAAATGAAGAATCACGTCCTGAAATTTGACCGTCAATTTTTGGAACATCCTGTATTAACTTTAAAATAAAATAAGTAAACAGCAGACGCTTATTAATTTTAAGTTCTATAATAATTAATGTTAAGAATAAAATACTACAGATTCATTTTTATAAAAAAGGTAATTATCATGTAGACCAGTGTTACTGGTAAATTTCCTACTTCTTATATGTATTAGTGTGGGTAAAGTTATCAATACTTTTATTAGTAGGTATAGTCTGTCTCAAAGTACATCGTTATGGCTTTTGACGGACCATACCCCAATAAACCTTTAACGATTTTATTACCTATTGTTATTGGGTAAACCCATTTGTTCATAAGGGCAGGGGTGGGCCAGGTATTTCTTGAGTATTAACCATTGAGCATATAAATATTTTGGATAATATTTTAGTGGCAGTGTTGAATAACCGTTTTTACTGTGCGTTTTAAAAAAGTTGTTTTACGAGAATAACTATGTCGCGTCGAAATCATTTGTCATTAGATGCAAAACAGGTTGTGAAAAATGTGTATGAAACCTTAATCAGTAGAGGTCTAATTAAACAAGAAGCTTTAATAGAAACCTGTTTACTTACAAAAACTCCAATATCATCTATAAGGGATATTATTATTAGTGAAGAATCGAACAAAAGAAAAAAACGTAGTGATTTTCAATCTCACCGTATAGACAATATTGATCAGGACCTAATAAAAAGGAAAATATATTTTGTCTTTATGAAAGCGGAGTAATTCCTACCTTAGAAAAACTGAAAAAGAAGCTAGACGAAGACGAAACCAATATAAATATTAGCCGTGCCACCCTCCATAGAGTTGTTTGTAAAATGGGATTTAAATACCGCAAAATAGACAAAAGACAAGTAGTAATGGAATCGCACAGATTACGCACTTGAAGATTTAATTACCTTCAAGAAATTAAAAAATATAGGTTAGGAAACAGATCCATAATTTACCTTGATGAAACATGGTTCGATACACACGACACAATATCCAAAGGATGGGTTGATTCCAGTCAAAACTGTCAGACGAAAGCACCTTCAAATATAGAAAAACGCATTACCATAATACACGCTGGTTCAGAAGACAGATTTGTCCCAAACTGCTTGCTGTTGTCTGCAAAGAATATTAAGGATTCTAGCTTGGATTATCATGAGGATACAAGTGCAGAACTTTTTGAAAACTGGTTTCAAAATTATCTTTTAAAAAATATTCCAAACAACAGTGTTATTGTCATGGATAACGCAAGCTACCACAGCCGTCTGCCACACAAAGCACCAGCTTCAAGTTCAAAAACTGAAATCCAGGAATATTTGTTAGAAAATGATATTTATTTTGAATTCAGTTACAAAAAAACGCATCTTTTGAAAGTCCTAAATTCATATGCAATTAAAAAACAATATGTATGTGATAATTTGGCTGAACAGGCTGGGCATACTGTCTTAAGGCTTCCTCCGTATCACTGTATGTTTAACCCCATAGAACATTTGTGGAACCAAGTAAAATCAAAGATCAGAGCAGAAAATGTTACACCTACTTTAAATCCCAGTGTTATATATTTAATAAAAAATGTAAGTACTAACATACCAGTTGAGAGCTGGAAAAAATCACTACAGCACATTATAAAAATTGAGGACTCTTACATTTCTATTCAAAACAACATAAATCCTATTGTAATTAATCTCAATGATGACTCTGATAGTGAAACAGAATTAGATTTAGATATTTAGATTAAAAATGTAATTATGTATAGATACTGCAGTTATAAATTTATTAAAACTTTGCATATATTTAATTTCTTAATTTAATTTTAAGATTATACTTACCTAAATAAACAATAAATTATAAATCTTTATATTATTAAAGTCCGTCCCTAATGTTCTGTCCTTTAATACCTACCGATCCGCAGTTTTATTGCTGTCGGCAGGTATAATCCATAAATGAAGGCAAGAGCTAACACGGTATACTTTGAGACAGACTATACCTTTGCCCTTTAAACCAACTATGTAAAGTGAAGAATAATGCCTACACATACAAAAATGAGGTAGAAACATTTTTTGGGGTAGAAATTGATTATTTTAGTATATTATTTTACACCAAATGTTTTAAGTTAACGAATTGCTAGTCATATACGTACGTACGAGCTTTGAATTTCGTGGAGATTTTGTTTAGTATTAAAATCCCAGTAGAGCGAAGGATAAACATGCAAACGCATGTTCATCGTTATAAAAATGGTGTCACTTCCAAATATCTGTGATATAATATTTAGTTAAATTTTTTGTAAACAATTTGATTTTTGTCAATGGTTTAGCGCCAGATAACGAAATCATCCCTGAAATATGCTGAAAATTGGCTCTAAATGAAATCCCGACACAGTTAAATAAAATCAGAGAATGTTATCTTTTCAAAATATGTTGTTTGATTTGTAGATTATGTCTTGTACGCTTTTCCGTTAATGTTATAAATTAAGCAGAAAACCAGTACAATTTGGATATGTCCAATCATTTTAGTACTAGGGGCAAAATCCTGATAGAAGGGTGTCGCATTGCTGCTGGACTTTACACGTGGGAGTCTCGTTTTATTGCAAAATAAAGGGCTGTTTCCGAAGATTTAAAGGAAATGAACCCTTCGTAAGGGCAGACAAGAGGAAAATTGCTGAATAAAGAAATAATTTTTGGTAATCTTAAGGGTTCGTAGGTAGCTTTCCTTTTGTAACTGTTTTAGGACTATTACAAAAAATGGTTATACTAGTTAAAAAAATAAAAGAAATTGTAAATATAAAATTTTTAAAAATTACTTTTAGTCATAAAATATAATATTTTTGAATTTATCATCAAGTCCGCATTTAGAGAAAAAATATTTTAGGTTATCACCAAAAAATATCTTTGCAATTATTAGTATTATTAATAACATAAAATTTGAGTTATATATATACTGTAAAGTATCAAGTAGTCATCTAGTTAATACTTAAGCTCTGTCTTAAGGTTTTAGTTTATTATCGGTCTACTTGTATTGTATAGACAAAAATAGCCTAATACATGTCTACAAATTTTGCATCTATATTAGTTTTAAATGAAGCTTATATCCACTTTATACCGATTTTTAAATATTTTTAATACTGAAAGAGGCTAACTAGAATCTTTAAGGTTTTTTTTATGCCTGCTTCTTTAACATTCCATTTTGCCAAATGCTGTTCATACTTAATCTTGTTTGCCTCCGACCACCATCTGTGATGATCTTGTGCCCATGTATGGTCAGAGGCATCCTTCTGTTTTCTTATTTTATCTTCTATTTCAATTTTTTTGTTTTAAGTAAAGCTTTAATTGTATCCATGTAAAAACATGCCTCTAAAAGGAAATCTGGTAAATTCAGTTAGTGAAATAGCCATTTTTGTGATGTATCAAACCATTACTTTTTAACCTACTTAAAGAGGCCCATGATATTCGAAATGTCAGACCGGGCTGTGCTCTATGTCTAGTTCTATGTCTGTTGTCTTCTTTTTACGTTGCTGTAATACTTTGTCTACTATCCTTTTGGATTATTCTTTCTGGACGATAAAGCGGAAAAGCTCTTATTGTATTTCCGCGTTTTGCAGATCCAATTGGTTCGTTACAATGTCATACTTAAGCAGTAAACTTAAATTGATAATAAAAAACGGATATACATTTTACCGCAATCTCTTATCTCTGTTCTTCTTTAATATATGGAAAATAATTTTCTTCCATATGTTTCCACACATAAAAAGGCAGTTGTATCACTAACATTTTACAACTTTGCTCTGTTTTAAAATAGGCATTATTAAATATACATATATGCGTACAAATAATATACTTTTAATATGTAGGTTACTTAAATTAAAAGTAAAATAACACTG
Organism: Listronotus oregonensis; assembly: GCA_019359885.1. Taxonomy (NCBI): domain Eukaryota; kingdom Metazoa; phylum Arthropoda; class Insecta; order Coleoptera; family Curculionidae; genus Listronotus; species Listronotus oregonensis. The sequence continues at coordinate 70,991 of JAHBCN010001549.1, forward strand.
TTTTAGACTCCTATGTGCTCAGTGACAAATTCTTGCACCGTTGTACAATGTTCCATTAAATTAACTATTAAAAATATCTAGTCATCCTATATTTTAATGGTGTTGTAATCTAGCACAATATAAATGAATAAAATTGAGCACTATCAGAAATCTCTTCGAATAAAGATAAAAGATGTAACATCGAACATTCACACAGTTTTATTGTGTAAGTTGTCCACGCACCATTGGGTATACGCGACATCCGCAAAGATTTATTTCAGAGGCGTAGAAAATAGTTATTTCTAATACACTATTATTATAGCTAAATTAAAAAAAACGTTAAAATTTATCTTTTTAAAAGAGTGTGCATAGGTGATTAATTATGTTAAAAAAACAATGAAAATATTTTAGCTCTAATATGTAGTCATAGGTTTAGTTTGTAGATGTTTTACATTGACAGAATTTAACCTAGAATAAATAATATGTAGAATGATGACATGTAACAGTTGCTTATCAAGAAAATAGCCTCAAATAAACAAGTACAACGATTTCAATCCATATTTTTGCATTAAATACCGCAAAGTAATAATACAACAAAACGTAATCTAACAAGTTACAATACAGCACACTTATCTTGCTCCTTATCTCTTATTAGTTTGTCCATTATTGGGATTTGACCTATTATCCATAAAAGTAGTAGGGTTGCCAGGCGTCCCGATTTAGGCGGGACTGTCCCGCTTTGGTAAATTAGGTCCCGCGTCCCGCTTAGCGAGGCTAAAGTCCCGATTTTGCACAATTTTAGTAGAAATTCTTATTTTACCCATTAATCTAAAATTCTAAAATTATTGGAACTTTAAAACATTTTTTTATACGCACCTTAGCGTTTGCGGCAATAAGTTTTGAACATACTCCTATAGCAGAGTTCGGCAGTTCGGCTCCATGAGTGAGAGAATATTCAGTTTAATAATAATGTCATGGCGAAATAAAAGAAACAAATTATCCATGGAAAACTTAGAGTCGGAACTGATGATTAAGTATAATTATAACCTTTCTTGTGTAAATTTTGCCAAATATTTAAAAAAGGAAGGAAAATTCATTTTAGAAAAAGTAAAATCACAGCAAAAATATGTTTAAATTTCATTTAACATTTCTTTGTTTCCTTTTTTTAGTTCCTTAGAGAGGAGATTTTATGTTTTCTGTTTTAAGCATTTTTAGAAATGTAATATTTTCGTTTTATGGTTTTGGTTCCTTTAGAGTTAATTTTTTTGTTTCCTTTTTTAGTACTTAAAGTACCTGCTTTTTTGTGATTTTTAAAAAATAAATGTACAGATATGTTATATAAAAGCTAGATTAGTAACTAGTTCTTTTTAGTTTTAAGTAAATACTTCTTTTTAATTAAAATTAACTTTCATCATTAAAGTTAAACCTTATGAGAAATATATAATTATTAAGCTATAACGTTTGTTTTTAGTATATATAAAAAGATATACCTACCTACTTTTCTTATGGATATATATATATATATATATATATATATATATATATATATATATATATATATATATATATATATATATATATATATATATATATATATATAATAATTAATTAATGGGTCACCATAAAATCATGGTTATCTCAGAAAGTAAAGCACACATTTTTATGTATTACTTTAGGAATTAGTTGAGGGGTTTAAAAAATGGTACAAATTGGCAGAGAAAAAATGACCCGATTTTTAAAAATAAAAATATGGCAACCTAAAAGTAGGAGCACGAGTGTAGACTTTAAGCAAAATATAAGATACTTCAAAGGACCCCGCACAAATCTTAGGAAAATTGGGTCCTGGTCAAATTGGCTGAAAATTTAGTATAGTATTCCTAAAGAGATTCTAAGCAATAGTCTTAATGGACACAACGCCCAAAAATTGATAATTTTTGTGCTTTCGCGCCAATAATGTGTAAAAATCGTAATCGATAAATACTATGATTTTCCTTTTATTTTTATGTTTACGAAGAGATGCCTAAATTGCCATGGGCAAATAATACCGTATATTTAAAAAAAACTTTCTTGAATTTCAAGAAAAACGAAAAAAATGAATATCAGCGAAAGTAGTTAAAGTAAACATTTAAAAATTCTAATAATTGCAGCATAAGCTAACTTACTTATAACCTCAAAAATGCAATTTGCTTTTAAAAAATTCTGAATAGCTCAAAATCTGTGCATTTTTAGCCGAAATAGGTAAAGATCTTTTTTGAAAATACCATTTTCTATTATTACGACACCTTTTGATGGTAAACAGAAATATTGCAAAATAATAAAAAATAATTAAAACAAGTACATTAGATTTTTTTATTATTTTTGTCCACGACTTTTTTCTAAGACAAGATAAGTATAAGCATTACTTTACAGAAAAGAAAATCTAACGTCAATATCTATACTCGTAAATTAAGCATGGCCAAAAGTAGTTTCATTAAAATTTGACAGAGATATAATTTTTTGAATTTTACAAATTTTTATCAATTTTTTCCGATTTTCCTCCTATCAGAATATTTTTCTTTATTATAAACAATAGTTTTTTAACATTAGTTATGTTAAACGAAAATGCCAGAAAAACAGAAATTTCGAAAAAATTTAAAATTTTTAAATGATGACTTTACCCCGTTCTTGAAAACGCAAGCATAAATTTAATAGCTGTTTTTCGTATTAAGCACCCCAAAATCATAATAATTTGTTACATTTTACGTCTTCCTTCTAGTATAGTCTATTTCCAATACCATAATATGGATAAAATATATTAAAGGAATATACTTAAATAAATATATTGTAAATTTTTATCAATTTATTATTTAAAAATATCTTAAACATAGGTAATTTTCTACGTACTAATCTTTATGAAGCTCATTTATGTTACAAAACCTAATAGACTGTTGAAGTTGTATCTTAATGTACTTAATCATATTTTACAGGTAGGTAGGGTTTAAAGTGAGTGGGTATAACACCCTTCCACCGCGACCGATCGGTCTATTGTGGCTCACACCTTTTTATATTTCTCCCACCAGGTCCAGACTCCTAATAAATCTGATGATCCTGTTGGGAGAGAGATCTTTCACCTCCCCCGGCAACAAGGTGTCATTGCCGAGGATTGCGAATCTTAGTCGTGCCAGTGCTGGGCACGAACACAGTATGTGTTCTGCCGATTCATCCCCCTCCATGCACATGCGGCATTCTGCGTCTTCCGCTAGGCCGATCTTGTGCATGTGGTGTTTTAATCTGCAGTGTCCCGTGTACAGTCCCACTAGAGTTTTAAGGTGTACCCTTGATTGCTCCAGTAGTTTGACAGTACATTGTTGGTTCGGTGGGCTTATGAAGGCCTTCGAGTGTCTGAGACCTGGAAGTCCATGCCAGTACCGAAGATTCTCTCTTTGTGTCCAAGCTGATATGAACTGCTTGGCCGTTTCATAAGATATACCGATGACCGGTTCCGGCCCTGTGAATTTTGTCTCCGCCCCCTTTTGGCAAGGAGGTCTGCGGATTCATTACCCTCTAGGCCGGTGTGTCCAGGTATCTACAGTAGTGTAACCTTATTGTTTTGACCCAGTTTGGTCAGCGCATCCTTGCAATTCCAGACGGTTTTCGAATTGCACCGGCTGGATTCAAGAGCCTTAAGAGCTGCTTGACTATCGGAGAATATTTTAATTGTCTTACGTGTGCAGTGCCGATCAACCAGCGATCTAGCACACATCTCAATAGCAAATACCTCCGCTTGAAATATGGTTTTAGAGTGCCCAGGCTAAAGAAAAACTCTGCCCTCGGCCTCTGTCCATATATTCCAGCTCCAACACCGTCTTTGGTTTTGGAGCCATCGGTGTACCAACAGATGTCAGCCCGTATTTTACAGAGACATATAATAAAATTAAGCCTACATAATTAGATTAGAAACGGCTTTTTTGTAAATGCAAATTAATGTTTTGACTTATGAATAAAGATATATAAGATGATATTAAACCAAATTTTAAATAAATTTAATTTAATATTCTGCTTTACTAAAATACGCTGTTTAGATAAAAAAATAAAAAATGCCCCACAGTAGATACCTCACTGGTAATAAAATCAAAATCGCTCATCTGTAACATTAACCAACGCGACCAGTTAGTCACACGGTCTACGATCATAAGGAAAGCGTGCCGACTGAAGCCTTTTTGGCCACATTTCATTGTAATAAGAAGGGAACTGGGTAAAACTAGGGGAGTGACATAACGCAAGGGGTTAGACATAAATAGCGTAATTGTTTATCTTATTCATAAATTGAGTGGAAAAAATTGCCATCGAAAATATGTTAAAAAAGATTTATTCATGGCGCGTGGACAGAGAGATAGTTTCTCACGAACTGGTGTTTAAGAGAGATGATCTTTTATCAGTGTGAAACACCCTTTCAATAAAATGCCATTATCATAAATAATAAAAGATAAAGTGGGTTTAAAATTAAAAGTTATGTGGCAAAGATTTAATTAAGTTATAAAGTAATCATGTTTTTATTATTTATTATAAATTATAAATCACATTAATAAATCCTAATTTGATATCTAAGAACCCGCATTACCTTAGGAACCCTAGATAATGCAGATAAGCGATGTTTTATCAAATAACTCTTTTGACGTTCAAAGAAAAAGAGAAACACGTGACATTCTCGCGATTTTCATTTTTTAAATAGGAATATACTTTATTTAGAAAAAAAAGGGATTTTATAAATAACATTTTTTGTGTTTTCGTTTATATTAAATGGATTTGTTTTTGTTACTTGAGAACTGATAGTGTTTTGTGTCTTAAATATTGTACGAATATTAAATTTATAACCTATTTCTTAAATTTTATTTAATAACTCAGAAATATATGGTAAAAACAAATTTGTCATGGGTCTATTTTAATTTTGTCTTGAAATTGGTTGTTAAAATTTAAAAAAGCATTTGTTTATAAAATCAGGAGGATAATTTTTTTAACTAAAATATCTTTACAAAATTATTTTCCTTGTCATTGTTTTTGATTAGGACAAATTATTTTAATTCTATCAAAAAGACTTTATAGGACTCCTTATTTTACCATTATGTAGTGATTTAAGTATTTGTTTGTATGTGTAGGTTTTCTGTAAATTTTAGTTTTAAAATTATTTATATCTTTTTTTTATTAGAACATCAAGAAAAAAAAGTTGTGAGATGTGTTCTTTTTCTAAACGAATAGTGGGTTCTTATGTATTAATGTGTGTTAAAAAAGATTTAGACAATGATCGTCATGTTGATCAATAGAAAAAAATGTCATATATTCCTGGGTTATCAAATAAAATTCAACGAAAAGGTAATACATTTAATATTTGTACAATACTTAAAACACAAAACACTATAAGGGCTTTTTAGTATCAAAAATAAAACCAAACAATATAAACGAAAACATAAAATGTTATTTATAAGATCCCTTGTGAATGTAATAAATTCTATATAGGTTAAACTTCCAGACCATTAGCTAAACGCATAAAAGAACATAAACATACATTAAAAACACAGAATTCCACAAATTAAAAGTCTAAATTGGAATGCTTCTAGTTTTTTAGCAAAGGAACCTTGTTTAAAAAAACGTCAAATAAATAAAGTGCATTTATATTATTAAATAAAGATAAATGTGTAGCATCAATATCGGTTAATTTAAATTAAACATAGTTAGCTATGCTTTATGTTAAATTAATTTTAGGTAAAATCAAAATTAATTAACACACCATATTACTTTTTTTGTCATAAATGTAAATGCTTTCAGAATTTCCTAACTTCTTAATCCAAAATTTCTGTGAAGTGTAATTTTCTTTTTGAATTTTTAACTTGCCAACGGTGCTCGACTTGCCACCGAAACATATATTAATTTTCTTGATTTTTGGGGATTCTTCTTCTTTTTTGTTGCAGGTGAACTGCAAGTTCATACGGGTCAATTAGGCTGAGCAGGCTCATTTCGTTATACCCGAGACCTGGACCGAAGTGGTCCCATTTTCCAAAAATTTATAAAGCGAGTAATCCCAAGGAAAACATACTAATGCAGATATTACATTTCACGGACCTTTTTTTGAGAAGACGCGGTAGTGCCGACGAGCGTTATACAAGTAATTACTACCTCTTAATTGCTTCCTATTGACCCCTGGCTAATGTCATCCAGACAAAACCTACAGTTTAACGAGGATACTGAACCACACCCAAGGGGATATGGTGTTCATTGGTGGTCGTCACCCATTCAATTACTTACTGTGTCCGGTATTCCATAGCTTTGCTTATCTTACAAGAAGCCGTGTTTAAATGCGTCAAAGCGATGATGGTTCAGATTTCGTTCAACACATTTCTGTGTTGAACGAATCTGGTTAACGGTAAAACGAAGAAAAACAGGTAAATAAGGGCAAAATAGCTTCGGTTTTTATCTAATCGTATGTAATTTACAAATTTAAATCCGTAAATATTAATTTTTATTTTTTTTTTGTACCTTTTTTCATATAACACCAAAAAAAAAAACAGCGTTACTGTGCACTGTGCAATTGGTAATGGTAGTATTTTTATTTGCCTATTTTTTTAATTGGTTCTTAAAAATATAGACCCCCATTTTTTTAAAAATAATGTAAATTACTAAACCGTGCTTTTATTTAACCATTTATTTAACTATCGTATTTACAGACTTTCAGCATTTATTCATAATATGTTGGGCATTCTGTTTATTACTTTTTCTACTAGCGTGTGAAAAAAAGGCACTTTTCCGCACGCAATTTGGTTTGAAAAGTGTAACTTTTCCGCACTAGTGCGGAAAAGTAAACCCTGTAAATTTCCCACTTAAACAGGTACTTAATAGTATATTAAACAACAAGGTTTGAAAACGACTCTTTGCACACGGGCGAGACAAATTGATGGACCGAGACGAAGTCGGGTCCACAAGTCTCGCGAGTGTGCAAAAAAAGGTTTTCTAACGAGTTTTTACGATACTTTTTATACGACTGCAAATAAAAAAACATTTTTTGTGTAAATTTTTATTTTAAAAACAAACGCAAAAAAAAAATAATGAAAACAAGAAACTACAGACTATAATTTAGCAAACAGGAAACTTCATAACTATTTTAAAATATTAATTGTAATGTTTACTTCTGCAGGAATCGTCGCTTTTGTTGATCGACTTTTTAACGATGGAGACAACATTTTCTGGCACCTTGCTTATACAGTTCTCTGTCGTCGGCATATTGCAGTTTTCTTGCGGCACTTCATTACTCAATTGCTGTTGTGGCTGTGCCGCAACAGACGACACAGAGGAAGAGATCCTCTCTGAAACATCCATTTTATTACTAAGCGAGTCATCTATATAACTTTCGGCGACTGAGCTGGATTTCCATCCACCATGGCGCTTCAGAGCCAGCAAATCTGATCCAGAATTCACCAATATTGTGGCTGACGACCGCCTAAAGCAATGCCCGTATAGGCTTGGAGTTCCAACATCAAAAATTTGGCGATGTCTTTGCCATACCGCCAATTTTGTTAATTCAATGTTTTGGCGAGTGCATTTTCCATTTTGATAATTAAGAAAAAAACGATCTGTTTGCAGGAGTGGAGGTCGAAGGCGAATCTTTTTAAGATGGTGTAGAGACTTCCTGACACTGTAAATGATCTCGGCATCTTCGTTTTGGTATTCTCTAGTTTAATTAACATTGCGCTGCCAAAATCCGTCATATTTTCTTTTTTAAGGAAGCACAATTCTTCTCTTCGGCATGCCCCAGAGAGTCCGACTGCCACCACTGCCTGAAACAAGAAAAAATACCGATAAGTCTTTAGTTTTATTCATTTTAAGTAAGTACTTTATGAAACTAGCACTATTTAAAACAGAATTGGGTAACCCCCGCCTACTAAACCTTCTCACTATAAAAAATGACACCATAAAATAAATAAAATAACTGTGATGCCTACCTTGATTAGCAAATATTTCTCGTCTGAAGCGTTCTTTAGGAAGCGGCAAAAATCATTCTCGCTAAGAATTTTGGACTTCTTTGGCACATAGTTTTCTGATTTTCTTTTATTAGGGCCTGCAACTTCTGGTATTTCCCAATATCCGTATTTTGGTTTGCCCTCAGGGTTGATTTTAGCATGGAAAAGGTGCTCCATAATGTTGAAGACTTGTATTTGTTCGACAGCTCTTCAAAGTACACCAACATAACATTTTCGGAAAACGTTTGTACGTTATTTGCTTGTCTCCACTTCATAAATCGATGTAACTCGGCTTCATATCGATCTCTTGACTTTGTTGGAAGTAGGTTTGACGAGATTAAACTCGCTTTTTTAGAATTTCTTCAGAATCGGACATTTTTTCGCGAAATCAAAATTTTTTGTATCTAAATTGGTATCTAATCAACAAAACAAGAAAACTATGACGGTTGCTATGGAATAAAGCCTACTTTGAGTTTTCTATATTTTTGACATAACAATAAAAAACCATAATAAATCATTTTTGAAAGACAGAACCGTGTGCAAAAAAACATATTTTCCTTGCACACATTGTGCGCAAAATACAATTTTCAAAGCTTGTTTAGCGTGTGCAAAACCCCATTTTCTAAAGCAGTCGTATAAAAAATGTTTTTAATTCTGAAGTTTGACTTACAAGGAGACGGCACGGCCTTGGGGTCGGTGATTTGGTTCAAGTTTTTTTGTGGTAGAGTGCACTTAGTATATCATAATTTTAAAATACTAAGGCGCACTATTGAGGAAATCCCACAAAAAAACGTTTTAATTTTTTAATTTTTTTGTGTAGCATATATACTAAAAATGTAATATTTTTATTAAATCGCCAAGTGGCTCAGGCAGTAGCGCTCGAGACTTCCAACCCGAAGGTTCTGGGTTCGAATCTGCTCCATGCCTTACTTTTTTTACGTAATTAATTATTTTTAATATTATTAATCTTTAAAATGCTTTTTAAATTTATTTATACCAAATTTTTTAAATAAATAATTGTAACATTACTTTAAATATCTATGCCTCAAAACTATGTACTGACAGAATCGTTTTTATGAATGTCAATGATGTACCTATGTTTTTCAATAATTACCTTACAAGCCCCGTGTTGTAATACTTGTTGTTTTAAATGTTCTTTAATAAGTATCACTCCCGGGTTTTTTCAAATAATTATAATGTAAATAAAAATGTAATACAAATTGGCTTCAAAATGTTTTATTTTCTTTTCCCTAATTGTGAATAAAAAAACTACTAAACTAAAAGAAATTTCAGAAGTATTTAAAGAATAATAATATTAAAAATAATTATACGTAAAGAATAGTAAGGCATGGAGCAGAATCGAACCCGGAACCTTCGGTTGGAAGTCTGGAACGCTACCGCCTGAGCAACATAGCTGTTTGACAATGGTGTTTCATTTTAAGTACGTATGCTACACAAAAAAAAATTATAACGTTTTTTTTTGCAGATTTTCTTAATAGTGTGCCTTAGTATTTTAATACTGTGATTTGCAAAGTTCACTCAAGCACCACAAAAAAATTGAGCCAAATAGCCGACCCCAAGGCCATGCCGTCTCCTTGTTAGTATAATTCTATTATTGGCATAGTATTCTTTTATTTGTACAAATTAGGTGTAAAATCAACGAAATATTCACTAAAAATTAATATTGTTTTAAAACATTGTTTCAAGCATCCTGGTATATATTAAACTTGCTTGTCAGATTTTTAGTTTTGACCGGTGCCGGTGTCCATATTATAAAAGATCAAAGTCATTAAAAAGTCATCGATAATTAAAAGTGTCTTTAGTACATTCTGATCAGTATCGTCGATTTTGAATAAAAAAACGTTTCCCATGGAGTCTTCTGACGAGGAATTACCTGAATCCATTCTCAAAGCAGCCGAAATAGCACCTGTGCCGTCCAAGTCGAGGCACAGGTACGAGAAAGAATATACAGTTTTTGCAAGCTGGTGTGGCGAGAAAAAAAGAAGAAATTTTTATGGCATATTTCGCGGAACTTGCTAAAACATGTAAACCCAATACCTTATGGTCAAGGTATTCCATGTTAAAAAGTGTCATTAAGATCTAAAAGAACATGGATTTAAGCAAATATTTCAAAGTAACATCATTTTTGAAGAAGCGAAATGTGATTTAGACCCAAGAAGGCCAAAATTTTCTTGAAAGATGAAATAGCAAAATTTATTAATGATGCTACAAATGATGTCTATCTAGCGATGAAGGTAGCTACAATTTTCGGACTAGCTGGTGCGTGTCGTCGAGAAGAATTGATGACATTTAGCATTGATGATATTGACGGTAAGGGGAATCTTTTAATTGTAAATATTCCAGACTCCAAAAACCTTTTCTAGCCGAAGTTTTGTCATTTCCGAGGAAATTGAAAATGGAAGTTTCAAGAAGGACTTATCAAACAAAATATTATCCCAAAATTCATCTACCTTTGAACGCAGCAAAACGCACTCAATGCCCATTGTACCGTCTTCTAGCAAAGCAACAATGTGTCTCTGTTACATGTAACGACGACCGGTTTAATTGCACCTCAACGGCAATCTCCAACTCCGCAACTTACCCACAATAACTTGCCTCTGCGATTCATTTGCAAAATGCTACCAACTGTTCTTTTACGATTAATGTTGTTAATAATAATAAGTAGTAATGGTAAAAATAAATATTATCTAATGGTTGTTTAGTTTGACTTTTTCCACACACTCGTAGAAAAAATGTTGTACCTAACACGTACGGAGAGTGTCTTTTCCACCCTTGACGGCCCACCCGAACCCCGCTTCGCGTCGTTCGTGTAACTGCCATCGCATGTGGAAAAGTATCACTTTCCGCACTTGTTATGTAAATAACTATATTTATACACACAGATGTCAAAAAGAACTAAAATACTTTCTAGAAATTACTAAAAGGTACACTCATGCGATGGCAGCCACAAAGAGATTTTTTCTTTACAATTTTGGTTAACCTGAAAAATATAGGTCAACGAGAGTGCACAAATACACAAAATAGCATGCAAGATAGTCAAAAACTATTTATTTCGCAAAAATATAAACCCGCATCTAGTTAAAAAAACACCACATTGCCATTTACAAAACTGAATCGACTAAATCAACTATAAAAGAGAGTTGACAATTGGGATAAAGTTTATAGCGTTGCCACTACAAGTTCGTGTCATTGCCAGTTATTTCCAAAAATATCTATGCGAGTGGCATCTCACGTGTGTACCATGTACTTTTATTACACAGGTGCTTATGGGAGTAGTTTTCTAGATTTTTTTAGAGGCATGTGTTTAAAACTCACTCCGATTCTTAAGAAAGAGGTTTTTAAATTGTACTTCTTAACTTAAAAGCCATAAAAACCCAACTTTAAAATTAGAAAATGTATGGCTTTATCATGCTTCCAATATAAAAATAAAAATGTTCCCATAATTAAATCACTTAACAAGTCGCTCTTAAAACTGATTTTTATGGCTTTATCTTTTCAAGAACTGTTTTAAAGTGGTTAAAATAATTTAATGCATTTTGTCATTAACTCATTTTAATAAATTTTTAAAGAGGTTTTTTTGACTAAATATTGTTTAAAATTTATCAAATAAAAATTGATTGTGGTCGTATGCAAGTAAGAATGTAGAAAATGAAGAAACTTTGTATTTCGTGCAAAAAGTTATATTAAAACCAATATTTTAGCAAAGCTTTTTGGTAAAAACCATCATCATGCATGCTACTGCAAGTAAGAATTGAACAATAAAAGCAATTGTAGAAAGGTTAAAATATTTTAAGAAACATTTATTGTTAAAAAGTTTTAAATAATTTAAAAGTAAATATAAGCATTAAAGATAACAAGTCTTTATGAAGTAAAAATTTGTGAACTTGGTATAAAAAAAAACAAAAAGTTTATACCCATTTTTCACAGGAGTTTGCGATGTACGATCCAATTGCTGTAACCCCTGCTTGACGAGTAAGTTTTTCTTTTTCTTTAAATCTTTAAATAGCGGAGTCACCTTAGATATTTACCTAGGAACCAGGGACTGTCAAAAAAAAACAGTAAAATATTATTCACCACATTCTACTGAACAAAGTTTACCCAATAAAATTAGTTGCTTTTTATTTTTTAAATATTAATTATCAGTTGCAATGATTGTTTAAGTACATGGTTTTTAAAATGGTAAATAAACATTCTACTAGACGTAATACAGTAACAGATATAAAAAGATTAAATTTTCAAGGGACATGTGCAAAAGAAAGAGAGGAGGGGCGCCAGGTGTTTCCGGCTACAAGACCTATGTATATATTCCTTGAGCGAAAAGTGAAAGAGACAGTTTTGTAATTTGAAAAAAAATTGCCTTTTCTTCAAAATAACTCAAAACCCTTAGTGATCCGTAAAATTTTGTAAAATAAAAAAATTGTGGGTTTTTTCTTTACTTAAAATTTTCGTTTCTTTTGTTTTACTGTAGGAAAAAAAATTGAGTAAGGTAGGGCCCGTTTAAAGTTTGAATGTGTTCGAGAATAGTCACTTTTTTCAACCCTTTTCAACCCCAACCTTTTTAAAATTAAGAGTAAAAAATAATAATAATAATAAGTGTGACCTTATCTCTAAAAAACCTACATAATGGTTTTTCTAGGACTTAATAGTTTAAAAATTAGGCGAGTTATGATAAAAAAAAATCTAAATATATTTGTAGAAATAAAAACCCTCGTATTTTGGGAGTGTTGACGAATACACATTATAAGTATATTTTAGGTACAAAATAACTTATATACATATTATATGTTTACTTGCAAACCAGGTTGTGGCTGGGTAATAAGTATCAATCCACTTGATTGAAGTTGGGTTAACATTGAAGGAGTATCGAATCCAATGGAAACTCCAAATCAACCTGCTCCTGAAGAGTTGTTAAACATGATTTTTTGTAATTGTAAGAAAGGGTGCGGTACAGGATGTGGTTGCCGAAAATTGGGACTTTTCTGCAATGCAACATGTCTCACATGCAGTGGGGACAATTGCCAAAATAGACCTCCGATTATGGACTTAGATGAGGACAAGGAGGAAAACGAGAGCGAGGGGCCCAAAAATGAAGAAGAAAGAAATGAGGAAGAAAAAGAAGAAGATGAGAGTGAGGAGGATGTTTAAATATGTGTATTTTTTATCCTCTTTTTTTTTATGTGAATTATATTAATTATGTTTACTATATTTAAAAAAAGACATAAAAAAATATAAAATATATTATATATATATATATATATATATATATATATATATATATATATATATATATATATATATATATATATATATATATATATATATATATATATATATATATATATATATATATATATATATATAATATATGTTTTTATATATATATATATATATATATATATATATATATATATATATATATATATATATATATATATATATATATATATATATATTTTGTAAGTGGTGGTATTTATAAGGGTTGAAATGTATAGATAAATGATAAAAACAAAAAACAACAAAAAGACACCTTACTTTAATATCACTATATGATAAAATAAATTTCAAATACTTGGATGATCTTTTTTAACATTTTTTTAAGGATTTTGGGGTAGTCTTTTGGGGGTTGGAATTTTTTAATTCATCATAATTCATCCTTCAGGATGTCAATTATTGTTTATATGATTTATTGTTAAAAAAATTGATTATAGACTTGTACACGTATTTATGATGTAACCTCTAAAAAACAAAATGCCTGATTTCTAATGAATAGGTGCCTCCCCACATAACTATTCTACTCTCCGCGTATATAAAAAAACGTGTTTAATCCTCATTGATCCCAACAACTGTACAATAAGTTGGTGTCCAGATATTTTTCCAAACGATTTTTATATGTTGCTGAAACACTTAACTTTATTATTATAAAAATATAATAACTTGGTTATTTTAAGAACTGCTATTTTTGCAGAATAAAGTATGTACCAACAGTTTAGTGTAAAATGTTATTGAAGGTGTACAAGAAGTAAAATCCAGAGAAAATATTTTACTTGTTAACGAAAAACAGTTTACTGAATTAAAAAATATTTTCTTTATTTAGGTGGAAATTGCTTATTATTCAAAATATGTAATAAAAATTTTATCTTAGTTTTAAAGAAATAAAGATAATAATGATTAATTTGAAGTAAATAAACAAGTAGTGTGTTTTTTTATTTAAATAAAATATAATTTAAATAGATGTCGACCGGGTAATTGCTTAAAATAATTAGGATTTTTGAAGCATTAACGTATTTTTGCAAAAGATAAATTTTTGTAATTGTAAACAAAAGGAATGAAATATCAAAAAAACTTAAAATATTTTCATATTTTCACACAATTATAGATATAAAACTGGCGACGATGCATTGACAAATAAACAGAGATTATTTCGTCAAATTTATGATCTAAATGTGTGAGAAAATCATTGATAAACCGTGTTTATTATTATAATAAAAAGTCTGTTGCACATCTAAACCAGGCTGTGTGAAAAGTTCGAGGCATTTACTGATATCGTAAAATTGTAATACGTAAGCTTATACTCGTGGGGATCAATGCAAGAAAGTGATAGGTAGGAATGTTAAATTCGGTTGCATTCGGGATATTGGTAAGAGAATAAGGGTCAATGTTCAGTTCAACTACCAAACTCTCTAGACAACTGAATGTAAAAATTTTATGTTTTGCCTAGTTTAATGGTTGTTCGCTAGGTGTCGAGACAGCTTTCGCGCTTAAATTTAAAATAATATAGAGTTTTTGGACTGACCGTCATTGCCCCGTGACCGTCATTCCCCTGTTCTCCCTACTAAAATCGGCTATTTTCAAAATCTTAGGTATCACTTTAGAAAACTTTTTAAATTTTTTTACCGCCTATTAAAATACCTATGTAAATTTACATAATAAACTTTGTACCTTTATATGGAAGGAGACCAAAGGTACTTTAGGGAGAAAAATAAGTAGAAACATTTCATGTAAAATACACACCTAGATAAATGCTTTTATAGGAAAAAATCATTATGTTTATGAATTAATAAAAACATAAGAGGTTTGATTACCGGGTGTTTCACAAAGGTGGTTTCCCCTATTACTTTTTTATTTTTTAAGATGGGAAAATGAAATTTGGCTTGTCAATATATGACCTAAAAATTCATTGAATGACGTATTTAATTGTTTCTGATGATTTCTGGTTTAACCGGAAATGACCTCAACATTTAAATTTTAAATGGAACACCCTGTATTTTGTTACCTATTCGATAGAAAATGACATTCTAAATACAATGACACGCTATATGTCAACTTTTAACATTTTCCTTTAAAAATATTTAATTTTTTAAAATCTAATCTAGAGTGCCATGACATCTTTAAAACAACCAATTTTGTGTTAAGGAGGCATATAAAAATAGTTTTAATTATCTTTCATATTTTATATCTTTTCCAGAATGGTAAAAAAATTCAAAATTTTATTTCTAGACATAACAAATTTTTTCAAATGTAACGATGGTGGCTCGTTGGCATTTTCGAAAAGAGCATTTTTTTGTGAATAATTTGATACCCCACACTTGATATTTGGAGTTAAATCAACATATATATATATATATATATATATATATATATATATATATATATATATATATATATATATATATATATATATATATATATATATATATAAATATATATATATATATATATATATATATATATATATATATATATATATATATATATATATATATATATATATATATATATATATATATATATATATATATATATATATATATATATATTATATATACAGGGTTGTGATTTAATAACGGATAAATTCAATAAAAGAAGAGGTATTTTTTTTCGAAAAATTCGAAACACGATTTTATTTTGGATCGGGCATTTTTTTAATATCAAATTTAGATATACAGGGTGTCACAAGAAAGTTTGACAGGAAAAATATTTTTTTTTAAATGGAACGCCCTGTAGATTTTTGCATTTTCGGATTTTCCGCAAAATTCTGGACATATTTTGTGTATTATGTCATATACCTATCTTCAACTGTTCACGAAATAATAACGTTTAAATAATAATTATAACACTTTATTGCACCACAATTTGATTAATTACGTTCCACATTTTTTAAATTTATTTTATCAAATGCTGAAACTGGCCACCATAAACAGCTCTGCAGTACCCCAGGCGATCGATAAATTCTTGCTGTAGATATTCAACTGTGTCTGAAGAAATATTCCTAATTGCATTACGAATGCGGTCTTTGAGGATATCAAGCGTGTGTGGCTTATCTTTGTACACTTTATTTTTGACATAACCCCGAAGAAAGTAGTCCAATTAATTAAGGTCGGGTGATCTAGGTGGTCACTCTATTGATCCACGTCTGCCTATCCACCCATTTGGGAAAACATCATCTAGGAATCTTCTAACAGTAGCAGTATAGTGGGGAGGCCCCCCATCCTGTTGAAACCATAATTCTTGATTTGGCATGTCTGGGTTATTTTCATCAGGATACATTATCGCATTTGATAAAATATATTTCAAATATGTGGAATGTAATTAATCAATTTATGTTGCAATAAGGTGTTATAATTATTATTTAAACGTAATTATTTCGTGAACAGTTAAAGATAGGTATATGACATTATAAATAAAACATGTCCAGAATTTTCCGGAGAATCCGAAAATGCAAAAATATACAGGGGGTTCTATTTAAGAAAAAAATATTTTTCCTGTCAAACTTTCTTGCGACACCCAGTATATCTACATTTGGTGTCAAAATATGCCTGATCCAAAAATAAAATCGACGTGTCTGAGGATTTTTTCAAAAGAAATACCTCCCTTTATTGAATTTATCCGTTATTAAATCACAACAATATATACATATATATATATATATATATATATATATATATATATATATATATATATATATATATATATATATATATATATATATATATATATATATATTTGTAAAGTGTGTCCTGGTAACTACTTACCAAATAGGATTTTTTTCCATAGTTTACAGGGAGGCTTAAAAATCTAAATGTCTTAAATCTTCTTAACACAACTTCGTTTCAAATTGTAATTGAACACCATGGTAGTTTAGTAACACTAATAAATTATTTTTAAGCTGGTCTTTTAAAATGTAATGCGATACAGACCGGTTAAATTTCATTTTTAGTCAAAAAGGTAATGCACAACAAATTATTTAATTTATATAAAGCATTAAGTACATGTAAGTCCTCAACGTACCGTAAACTAATTATAAGGACAAAACGCATTACTACATTATTGTTGGGAGTCAAATTGTCAAAAACAATTTTGCCAAATCATTAAAATCTGACTAGATTTGTTTCGATATTTCTACGCTTTTTTAAGTTCAGTATAGTTGTTAAATTGACAAAGGAGGTAAAAATAAAAATTGTTCTCATAGTCGGTGATTGTTACAAGACGCATAAAGCAACCGCAATTTTTTAAAACAGGCACCCAGAAAAGCAAATTTCCCACGTCGCTGTTAAAAACCTAATTTTAAAACTTAAAAACACTGGCTCTGTCGAAAATGATTTTAAGAAGAAGCGGCATGCAAGAACACTTAACAAAAATAATCAGCTGGAAGTTTAACAGGCAGTTGTAGAAAATCCAAAAACTTCGTTAAGAAACATTGCAAAAGCGGTTCAAGGGGACGTGTCCAAATCAGCTGTAGAAACGATTTTAAAACGAAATAAATCTCATCCTTATAAGTCAAATTAGTTTATACGCTTAAACCAGAAGATTTCGATTCCCGTTTTTTTGTTTTGCGCCTGGTTTTAAGAAAAAGCTAATCTCTTTTCAAGAAAACTTGTATTTATTGATAAAGCAACCTTTATTTCTAATGGCGTTGTATGCTCACAAAATTGTAGCTAGTAAATCCCACGCTTTGTAATTAAATCAATATTATTTCAAGACAAATGTTTGCTGCGGTATTTTAGATAATGAAATAGTGGGGCCATATTTTTTCCAGGAAAATATTACAGGAGATGTTTATGTAAATTTTCTAAAAACCAAACTCTTTGAATACATAAGTGCGCTATCATTAAATTTGGGACGTCGCTTCGTGGTCTTTGGTATCAGTATGACGGCGCTTCTTGCCATAGCGCAAGAAGGATAGCCGAATACTTAAATGAGATTTTTCTGAGACGCTGAATAGGATGACGCAGTGAGATTCACTGGCAACCAAGGTCCCCAGATATTATATCCCTGGATTTCTTTCTTCGGGGGCTGTTAAAAGAAAACGTGTACAAGTAAAGGCCTTTTCGAGATATTGACCATTTGAAGAAAATTATAACTCAATGTATTCGAGATATATCTTCCGATATGATTCGAAAAGGAATATCCGAATTTTTAAGAAGAACTATAAAATACAAGGTGATTCAAAAGTAAGCGGCATCCTTTTCGAAACATATTCTTGCATAAAAATAAGACAAAAGTTCCTATCAATATGGGTCCGAAAATGCTTCCTAAGGAGCTACCCCCTTTGAATAGGAATCCTTAAAGAAGATTTTTCTATTACTTTTAAACCCTTTAAAATTATATTTTGTAAATTGTTGTACGGTATAAACATTTGAAGTTAAATAAGATTCTAAATTTAAAAATTTTATTCAGGTGCGCCACATGCGGGGAAGGGTAAGGGTAAAAACAGATTAATTTTCATCAATAAACATTTGCAAATCAGTAAGTTGCCAAAGTCGATTTTTTCGTAAATGGTACGCTCTATCGAATTAAACTAGGAGTACCTTTTGTTACGTAAAAAACTTCAGAATTTCATAATTTCCAAACAAAATCACAATAACCTAAAGTGTAAAAGAAAAGGGATATTTTAACACTTACCCTCCCCCGTATGTGACGTCCCCGATTAAAATTTTAAAATTTTGGTTTTTTAGAATTTTATTTACCTTTAAATGTTTATACCGTACAACAATTTTCATAAGTTAATTTTAAAAGGGTTTAAAGTTATACAGAAAAAATCTTCTTTAAGGTGTCCTGTTTAAACGGGCGTAGCTCCCTTAGGAAGCATTTTCGGACCCATATTAATAGAAACATTTTGCCTTATTTTTATACAAGAATTACGCTTCCAAAAGGATACCGCTCACTTTTAAATCACCCTGTATATGGAAAAGGATGGTGGGCATGTTGAGGTTCAAATTCTGCAAACTTATTATGTTATGTGATGGTTACATTTAATAATATGTCTTTAGCTTTTTATTTGTCATTTAATACCTTTGAATAAAAATGAATTTTAACCACCCAGGTTCTGAATCCTTATTATATTTCTCAATCTTAAAACTTATTACATTTTAAAAGACCCGCTTAAAAGTTATTTATTAGTTTTACTACTAAACTTTTATGATCTTCAATCAAAATATATATATATATATATATATATATATATATATATATATATATATATATATATATATATATATATATATATATATATATATATATATATATATATATACAGTATGTCCGCAGATGCGGTTAAAAGAGGAAAATGGACCAAAAATTGAAAGATACGAAAAAAAGTCATTCTTGATAAAAAATTCTGCTTGTCGAAATAATATGAACTGCATTGAGGAAATAGGTTTTTCATACAGGGCGTCTCAAAAATGCAAAAACATAAAATCAAACAAGAGTAAACAGTCATTTTTTGGCCTTTTAACGTGAAATAATAAATAAAAAACTTGCTCCAAATTTACTTCTAAACCTGATTCCGAAGTTACTAAAGAAAATTTAAATTTATGAAAAATTAAAAAAAAACATCATTTACTACGCATTTTACTACTTTTACTTGATTATCACCTTTACATTACTAAACATTAATAAAAAAATATATTCAATGGAAAAAATGTAAAATGTAAAAAAAAATGTAAATGTAAAATGCTTACTTGCAAAATTGTTGATTTATTTTTATTTTTCGTAAATTCAAATTTTCCTCAGTGAGTTCGGAATCAGAATAATAAATACATTTTGAGCAAGTTTTTTATTTATCATTTTACGTTAAAAGGCCAAAAAACGAGTGTTTGCTCTTGCTTGATTTTATGTTTTTGCATTTTTGAGACGTATGATAAAAATCTATTTTCCAATTGTAGTATATATTTTTTTGACAAGCAGAATTTTTTATTTAATATTTATTTTTTTTGTATTTTTGAATTTTTGGTCCATTTGTCCTTTTGTAATCCGCGGACATAATGTATATATATATATATATATATATATATATATATATATATATATATATATATATATATATATATATATATATATATATATATATATATATATATATATATATATATATATATATATATTTTATATATATATATATATATATATATATATATATATATATATATATATATATATGTATACATATATATATATATATATATATTTTTATATATATATATATATATATATATATATATATATATATATATATATATATATATATATATATATATATATATATGTATGCATATATATTATTTTTTATATAGTTTTTCTTGGGTATAGGTTGACAAATAAATTAGAAAGTGAATTTTCAGCACGACTTTTTGCACACTATATTGTACTTTTTCAAGTTTTATTCTAAAATTTAAAAATTACAATTTAAGTTTTAAAACACTACTACAAAACTTTTTTTTGTTGTTGAACTTAGGAGTCTGTCTTCAAAATGTCTATAATTTTGTAGACATATTTTCCGGATATCCTGTAAAACATATTTTTTAATAAATGTCACTTTTATTGTAAAAGGCCTAGGAACTATTTTAAATTTTGATGTATTTCGTTAATTTATTTAATTCAGATAGTAATCGTAATTATAAAGCAAGTTCCCATAAACTATGCAAGAGCCCCTTTTAATTCGAAATTCGTGTTACATGTTAGATCAAAAGATCAAGACCATACCCATCATTAGAATAGACAATTATCTATTGTGCTAACGACTTAAAGCCTAATCGTCGATTTAGAAAACGATAGGATTTCCCGTTTCCTACCTTTAAGTAATATAAATTGTTTTATTTTGCTATTCTCCCTAAATACCTTAAGCCATGAAGATCGTTTTAAAAGAGTTTTACTTATACCGCCCATTTGTTGCAAAACTTTATTTTGCAGTTTATTTAGAACGTCGAAATTTTATTTTCAAATTTTTATTTCTTCATGCTTTCTAGGTTTATTTATCAAGACAATGAAACGGTCGTATTCTTTACGAGTTTTAGTGGTCAGGATTTTAAGAAATATATATCATTTCCTAGTTGGACATGAATGTTTTAAAATTCCATCCCAAAATAATCAACAGGCCCACAAAAAATGTGTGTGTTGCGTGTCGTACTAAGATTTTCTGGGTTTTTTTTGCTTGGTAGGTAGGTAGGTTTAAAGTGAGTGGACTTTTTACGCCCTCCAATGCGACCGCTTGGTCTATTGTGGCTCACACCTTTTTATATTTCTCCCAATAGGATCGGACTTCTAATGAATCCGATACTAAATTGGGAGAGAGTTCTTACATCTCCCGTTCTGTGTTCTGATGTATTCTGGTGTCCCTGTCTCCTGGAGAGTATGACGAGCAGACGATTAGATCCGTCATGCCCTCCTCTCCCGGTCTAGTGACGTGGGTAGCTACCAGGTCCTTGTTACAGAAACCAGATGTTCTTTCTGAGGCCGCATCTCCGGCCTTACCCTATGAAAACGGTCCTATCCGCTTTCTGTTTAAAGCCAGGGAACCCTTTTTCCTATAAAGGCGGTTCTGCCACCTTCTGTTTGGATTTAGGGAACCCCTCCTAAGCACCTGTTTGTTCGGGATGGATTAGCCCTTCCCAGTGAAACAGGCGCCAGTGACTTCAGGGGCACCTTTCGAAAGGGATTTTCCCGTTTCGGTCGGCGCACCTTTGTCTGCTTGTGACCTTGAGTGGCACCTCTTGAAACGGTTCTACCCGTTTCGGTCAGCGCACCTTTGTCACTTTTTTCCTATGAAAGCGGTTCTGTCCGCTTTCTGTTTGGAGCTAGGGAAGTAATAGTCCACCACGGCAGAGCCCCGCATTACCGCAGTAAGGCTAGATACTCTGAGAGGTCGCCCTGTTTCTCAGAGGCACCGTTGGAGACACCTGTTTAAGGCACAGGATGTCATACACTCATCAGCACGGTATGCTAACACCTTGAGTTAAGCCTTGTGTTCATCTTAGCTTCGGATCCCGTTTCATACGCTAGCCAAAAGAGTTGCCGATAACCAGCAACTCTAGCGCATGTTCCAAAAGATCCTACTGGGCCCAACCACGACGACAACGTGTGAACATAGAGTTGGGTTTTTTTGCTAAACACGAATTTAAAGTCAAAATTGGAGGTCAAACAGCAAAAAATCGAGAAAAATCAAAAACTGATACCGTACATTTACCGGCAGAAACCTGCTACCACGGAATGTTTGGACTACGCCTATACAGGGTGCCACAGATTCGAGTGCATGCATAAGGATTTCGGAAACCGTAATAGTAAAACGTAAGAGATACGAAGTTGATTAAATTATTGCAAAGTTGCGCATTTAGGTGCCTAACAACATGCCGTTAAGAAAGTTGTAAAATTCCGAGTACTTCCGGAGATATCCGGAAAAAACCGAAATTTGCCGATTTCGTTTTTAATTTTTTCTGACGTTATGTAAAAAGATATGGACAAATAAAAGACACTTTTTCGTAGCCACTTTTTAGCTCTACAAAACAGCGTGGAGAGATTTTCCGTACGACGTTTCGTTTTCGTTAAACCATTATCAACTCTTAATTTTTGGCACTCAATTGTGTATTGCATTTTTTTGAAGCAGTTATAATCCCAAATACAATGATGTATAACACTTCATATTTTTCTGTTAAATAAACTTATTTTCTATAAGGGATAATGAGTTAGACAAGAAACGCACATCATTTCTTATAGGGGCGTTCCATATTTGTTAATAAATATTAAGTGTTATACATTTTTGTAATTGGGATAATAATAATTTAACACTTTTCAAAGTATCGTTTTGGCTCATGATACCTAGTGCCTATTAGTGGTTTATACATCCTCCGAAAGAGGATGCAAGTGAAAAGCCTTTGCACACTTTAAATGTAAATTTGATTAAAAACTTTTTAAATTTCAACACATACTCATAAGAACACCTTTCACTATAGGTTAATATAAAGAATAACAGCGTTTATTAAAGGTTTCTAAAGTTATTACATAACTTTTGTACACTGTATTAAACATTTTTATTATTAACATTTATTTTTGTTTTCGATTTATGTTAACAAAAAAAGCTCTTAACAGCATCAATTTAAAAATTATCTCTCTTAAAAGATGAGCATGCTTTGTCATTAATATATTCATACGAAAACCTAACTTTATTAGTTCGACAAAAGCTGCAAACACCCTTTATATACTACTGAATAAATCCATTCTTCGTGCAAGGCATGACATAAATGCACCGGATATGTGTAGCCATTCAAACGCTTTTTATTCGAAATTCAATTAAAAAGATCCATTTTTTGTGCCTACTCATCTTGCTCCTGCTTGAAGAAAAACGGTTTGGGCGTATGTTTGTACACAAGAGGTGAAGGACAAAAGAGGGAATCAAAGGAAATGGATGATGTCTAGATTAAAGATGAAGAGAACCGGGAAAGAAAGAAATTTGAAAAGACTAATTTAGGCACAATGCGCTTGAGATTTTTGGTTATGGATAGGCACTCGACTAGTTTGTTCTGTGGACAAAGAAGTATTTAAAATCCTATTTATAAGATATATAACTTAAATTAGTTCACTTTAATTATTTATTTTTTTTTATCTTGGGACAGTCCACGAAGGCTGATGCCCAAGTACTAACGTACCATGAGTGTCTTAAGTGTGGTGAGAGGGAGTTTGTTCAAAACAAGACTTAAATATTTGGAGATTGGGAGGAAAAGGGAAAAAACTTCTGCGGGCAGCAGGTTCTACAGTCTTAACACTTTAGGGATGAAAGAACGAAGAAAGGGGGGAAGTTCGGGGCTTCTCTAGCTAACTGTAAAAGGATGCATAAAAGTTGCACTACGTGTTGCTCTGTTGGGAGCCGCCAGAGAAGGAATTATACTGGCCAATTCCTTTGAGCATAACGGAAAATACCTACAAAAGGGAGCGACAGATCCCCAAGGGCTCGACGGTGGGCAAGAAGAGGAAGCCTTTCTGTGAGCGTTGGATCATTAATAAGACGAACGGCTCTTCTTTGAATGGGGTCCAGGAAAAGCTAATGTTGTAGGGAACGCCATTCCCCAGACATTTAGAACAATATTCTAAAGAGGGTCTAATTTGGGATACGTACAGAGTGTACAGATTGGAAGAAGAGAAATATTTTTTGGGTCGAAAAAAGAATCCATTAACCCGCTTGTTTTCAAGTCAGAATTATATGGTTGGGGAAAAAATTGAATACTAAAGTGGAGGGTACTATCGTCAAACAAAACTATGAATGGGATTGATTGTGGAAGAGAGAAGATCGTTAATGTAGAAGAAACAGCGTGGGTGCCAGACCGAGGCCTGGGGCAACCAGCATTAATTTGGTAGAAGATGGAGGAATGGCCATCTTCATAACTGATATACGTCAATTAGAAAGGAAACTTTGGGAAAACCAAAAGCAAAGCTTAGGTGGAAGACCGTAAAGAGGGAAGTTTGTTAAGAAGTCCATCATGCCAGACCTGATCGGCTTTGGATATGTCAAGAGCAAAGATCAGATTCACCAAGAAACTCAAGGGACTTATTTCAGTTGTGTAGACAAAAAGGGAAAAAAGATCAGCTGTTGATCATGCAAACCATATTGTCTATCATGTAAGATCTTATGTTTTTCCAGAATCTTAAAGATTTGGGAATTAATGAATTTTTTTATTACTTTGCAAACAATTGAAAGAAGAGATATATGTCTATAGTTAGAAGGGAGAGTTTTTGGGTCCTTTTTGGGGGGCAGGTTGCACACGCGCAGCTTTCCAACTGTCCGGGGAAAAATTTCCCGTCGTAGGAGATTCGAAAGAGGCGAGTTAGGATGGGTGCAAGCTCGGAGCACATTTTTTTAAAACGATTGCTGGTATGCCATCCAGCCCAGACGATTTTTTAGTATTAAGAGAAGAAAGAATAGGCTTGATCTGTTTGACTTCAATAATGATATCGGACATTTTATGAGAAATAGGGAAAAAACTGTTCGAAGAGGAAGATTAATAAGAGGATCAAGCGTAGAATTGGCAGCAAATTGTTTACAAATAGTTTTGGCTTTTCCTTTGGAGGTAGAGACACCATCTGCAGAGATTAGGGGTGGAAAAGAATTTGTGCAAAAGTTTCAACTTATATTTTTGGCAAAGGACCAGAAAGCTTTATGCCATTCGAGCAAAGAGAACTTTATCTTTTATCCGATTGTTGGGGGGCTTTGCTTCTAAGAATTCGATTATACTGATTTCTGTTTTGATGCTAGCCTGTCGATTTTCTGTTTTGGGGTTTTGAAGAACTTCTTGTGGGCTTGAATTTTTAAAAGCCCCACAGGTTTAAAAAACCACGGTTTGAGATTTGAAGTTATGGGGTTTTTTTTAGTGTGGGGAATTTAGGTCTCAATGCCTAGTTGAATTGTCTCGGTAATATGTTTACATATTTCGAAGACCGTGGGGAAAAAAGATAGGATCCCAAGGGTAGTGGAAAAAGAAATCTTCAGACCATCCCAGTCGGCCGAGTTGTAGTGCCAGACGGTTCGTGGCGGTATGCGTTTAGTGAAGGAAAACCCTGGTTTTAATTGGCTGTTTGCATTTTAAAAATATTTCCAAAAATAATAAAGAAGCTTCTATAGGTATATTTTATATTATAAGGAGATATGTTTTTTATTTAAATATATAGAATATCACTTATGTGTATATGATAAGGGTACTACCTAATAAAACTGACAAAAAAAATTATTTAGGAACAGCATAAATGAGATATTTTGTTATGGTTAGACAATAAAGAGATAAAGATTAAAAACTTAAATTTTAAAATAAAATAATTTAAAAAATTTTGGGCATTGCAAAGTATAAGCCATAAAACCAGAATGTGTATATAGAAGGTTTATTGGAACATATTTTATAGGACTACAGAACTGTTCAAAGGTTTTAAAGTAAATAATATTATTTTCTTATTTCAATTTAAACGTGTTAGAAATGGCGTGGACCAGGTTTTATAATTATTTTAAATACAAAAAAATCTATTAGATAAAATATAATAAGAAATTTAAAGTCGTCCTATTGAATGATTTTTACATTTGATAAACTTAACATTTCTAAATTGATTTTATTTAAAAACAATATGTATACAAAACTTGACTAACAGTAGACTATTGTGAAAAAAAAAAATAATTTTTTATTGGGGGTAGGTACTGTATCAGTCATAATTTACTTAGCACACAACCAAAAAAAAAATTATTTAAAAAATTACACATGAGAAAAACGTAAAATGACAAAAAAAACAAATACAATACCATGCCAACTACTAACAAATTTTAATTGGGATTTTCGGTAATTTATTTTTGTTAGATAATATGGATGGATATGTGCAAAATGGGTCAAAATAAAAGATCGACTAGAAAACCCTTTTTTTGTATTAAATTAATAGATCTCATTATTTAATACTAGAAGTACTAAAATTCCAAAAAAAAAACGGGGCATAATTTCAGGCCCAGACCCTATATGTAACGCCCATGGAACCTTTTTTTGTAATAATTTCGAAAATCCGCTAAGTAAAAGATTTAAAAAACAACCTTATAAAATTTTGTTAGCCTTTATTAAACGGTTACAGAGATAACATTTAAAATCTTATTTTGGGGGCCATCTTTAAGGGTTTTAGCTATTTTGGGGGGCTTTTTTTGAGGAGTGTTTATATGAAAATTTATTTTTTAAAAAAATATGCGCCCTTTGGAAATATTGCCCACTAAAGCGATATACAAATTGGGTAACCTCCATCTTGAGTTGGTTTGTTGGAGAGGGCCCCTAAAATAGCTAGAGCAGCCCGGGAAAAATGCCCCAAATTAGATTTTGAGTAATATCCCAAAAGCCCAAAACAGGCCAACCAAATTTGATAAAGTGGTTTTTTTTTTTATATTTTACGTAGCGGATGTTCCAAATTATAACAAAAAAAAACAAGAGCATCAGATATAAGGGGGCCTGGAATTTTACCCAAGTAAATAATAAACTTTTTTTCCCTTTTAATTTGTGTACTCTGTACATACCTCAAAAACAGTCCTTTCAGGAAAGTTTGTTTTCATGTCTGGGGAATGATGCTTTCCTTGCTCATCAACAAGATACAGGGGATCTATCAAAAAATTTTTCCACGGCTTTTGCCCCTGGGCACCCCCGTATAATTCCTCCTCTAGCAGCGCTCAATAGAGAAACGCGTAGCGCCACTTTTTTAAAAAACCCCCCTTTGCCGTCCACCCACAGAGGTGTTTTCAGGCTTTTGCTTCGAAGAGTTGGGCCCGTATAATTCCTCCTAGCAACTTAAAACAGAGCAATACGTAGTGCTTCTCTTATGCGTCGCTTACAGTCCATATTTGGCGGCTCCAACTTCCCACATTATTCGTTCCTTTATCCCTAAATTCCCGGGGTCTATGAAACTTGCTAACTAACTAAAAAAACTCCAAAGTTTAAAAGAAAACATATGCCTTTTTCCTTTTTTTTAAATTTTTAAACCAGCAAAAACAATATAATTCTCTTATCAAAAAAAGAACAAATTAATAAATAAATAAATGGATAAAAAAATAGGTGTAATACCCCAATTTACCTGTAGATTTTATGAGTAATCGTCAGATGACTTGCATCTAAAATTTAGGTCGCCTATTAAAAGTTTTAAAGAAATGTTTTTTTTTTCGGCAAAGGGTCTCTTCGCATAAATTTAACCACAACAAAAACACCAAGTCAACTTAAAAATCATACATAAGTTAAATAACTTGAGAATTATGACTTTTAAAAAAATTTTTAACCGCCAATTTTCATTGTTTAAAAGAGTATTGGTTTCCCCTAAACCATGGTGCTGTCAGAGAATAATCCATTGTTAAAGTCTGGCGTCATCTTTCTCCGAACTTACTGTGCCTAAAATTTCGGCACTATGTTGGTTATTTGGCTTCATGGACAGTTGATTTACAACTACCAGAATATAGGCTTTGCCAGTGGCGTAAATAATTTTATTTTCTGAGGGCATGCAATATATATATATATATATATATATATATATAAAGTAGCAGTATATATATATATATATATATATATATATATATATATATATATATATATATATATATATATATATATATATATATATATATATATATTATTAATTCGATTTTCTTTAAATTTTTGTGGTGATTGTATGCTACAAAATAAAGTATTTGGTAAAGTGAACACTTTTATTTACCATTGGCGTGCGGTCTTGGGGGGCTTATTTGAAATAATTTTTTCCGTCAGATTTAAAAGTGGCATCCCCAAAAACCCCTTAATTCATATTTTTAAAATCTCAGGAGCTGATTTTAGCAGAAAATAATATTTATTTATTTTGGCACTTTTTTAATAGTTCCTTTATTTTAAACTATTAAATCAAAATTACAAATTACATTCGTTTCTTTAAAAGTGTTAGACAATGTTATGGTTTCAATAACACTAAAATCTTGGACTTCCATTGTCTTTATTTGTTAATTGATAAACAACGTTTCGGTTAGTGATGTATCTCCAACCGTTTTCAAGTGATAACAAAACCTATTCTTTAAAGCTACGACCTTATATACTATCTGCTATCGAAGCTTGACCGACTTGTTACGGTTCGTAGCAACGCGTCAGATATTCGGAATGTCTACACTAGGTTTGCTAAATACATTTGGATTGGCTTGCAATTATTGCAACTTCTTTAAATTTTCTTTTCTTCCAGTGGGCTTTATTGATAATTTTGCTTCCCGACCATTGTATACGGTGCTGTTTGGACCATGCGTGTTCGGCAATCCCTGATTTCGACGTTTCACCTCGTTCCGTATGTTTTTTGTGTTCTTTAATTTTAATTTCTAGTGGTCTTTTTGTTTCCCCGATGTATACTTCACCACATTCACAAGGAATTTGGTAGATACAGTCATTTTTTGAAACGTTGTTGTCCGGTCTCGTCTTAGTAAGAATACTTCTCAAAGTGGTTCGGGATTTAAATGCCACAATATTATACCTATTCGCTATTCTACTGATCTTCTGAAGTTCCTTTAATATACGGATTAGTCATAATATTTGGTCTTGTGAAGTCTTGTTCAAATTAGATTCTTTGTTTTATCACAAGATATCCATTGTTTCTTTAACCACCTCTCACTGGAAGCCGTTTTTGCTTTGAGATCCTTAGTTATATTCCTCTTATTTCTGGCTTGCAGAGATTCCCTACTCTTGCATATGGTCACCGCGCGGTTATATAGAGTAATGTATGACTCGCTTTGTTTCGTTAGAGTGATTGGAATTCTGGGTGTAACTATTGTCCAGTGTGGGAACGTTTTCTGCATACCGAGGTTTTATATTATTTCAGATTTCTAGAGCTAACATAACTAATCTCTCTAGTAACAATATACATTTCAAAATTTTAAAGTTTGGGAAGTAATTTCTTGACTAACCAATTTTTTTAATATACTGTCAGAAATTACTCACACGACTTTAAGAAAAGTAAATGTACGTTTGGAAAGAATTTCTGTTGAAAAGTGTATTGTTTCAGAAGGTAGTTATGTACTGGTAAATACAGAAATCAAAAATAATGTTATTATTTGTAATTTTAATATAATAGTTTTAAATAAAGGATTTTTTTTTAAAAAGCCTATACGCAGAGGATATCGTATCTTAAATTACTTTTCAAAGCTTATAGATTATTTTAAAAGCTTTTTAAATAACGATGGTAAAGAACATAGGTTTATAATGTTTATAACTGGAAATATACGTGCATTGGCCTGTGTTAACTTAGATAAATCAGTTTCTACTTCTGTCAAATTAAGGATCTACTGGGTGAAAAGAGAAAAGTGCAGACAAATTAATATCCCAAACAACTCCACATGGTTTAAAGTTTTTCAAATACCAAATAAATTACCACTTGGCAAAACTGACTTTATTAGATGACTGATATACCGTGGATTCAGTATTATACTTGTCTTTGAGTCCAAAATGAAATTATTGGGAAATGGCGATTGAATATTTGATGTTCATTTTTTGTTTTTACCATGGAAATGTTTAATTGTAATTTTTAAGTACTGGTTCTTATACGTTTTGAAGCAAAATAAACAATTTTTGATAGAACATTTTTTTTATTTGTCAGTAAAATTTAATATTAAAAATATCAGATTTGTTCTAACAGCATACAAAATTCTGTATAATTAAATTTTTTTGTTGCCATACTAGGAAAATAATGACATAAAAGATTAATATTGTATTACAAACTGCAACATCGGTATTTCTACCATAAGAAAATTGGATTAAAAAATAATGAGATATTCTTGCTTTAAAAGAACGGAAAATATTATGTTGCTAAAAATAATACATGAAGTTAACTATTACTTTAAATGATTTAAAAAAAGTTCACACTATTATTTTCCTCTTTGGTACTTTTGTTATTGGTTGATGCTTTATTTACTTATTAGTTTTTGAAACCTTGGAATCAGCTATTGTTTTTGCAATTTTTTTTTAATTAGCAAACACGGTTGCGTCATTATATTCTTTTGAAAAAAGTGAATAAAGGTAATATTCACAGCGCAGTACAAACTTAAACAGCTTTGTAAGATCTGCAACTTTTGCAAATGGTAAAAGACATTTTTTAGGTTGTGGTTTAATTGTTATAGCTGGTAGCGGTACAATGAAGTAGTTATTGTTGCTCTAGTTTTGCTTGGATGAACTGATGGGGACTTCGATAAAATTTTCATCGTGATGATGGAGTTTATAATACAATTTAGTGGGTAATCTCTGACAATATATTATTTGTTTTAAAGAGGCATAAGGGATTTTTTTTTAAAATTTAAGGTTTGCGATGCTTCTTTGTACAGATAGAAATCTTTATGTGTCTATGTGAAATACCTTTGATTTACAAGTACCCAGATTACGCAACAATCCTAGAGGCTGAAAATTTGCGCTCGAAAGCTTTCGCTGGATTTGGCTGTGAATGTTGTCGACTTCGTAGCGCCACTGCGCCCTGGTTCACAAAATTTTCGGTATGATTTGGCCAGACATCGGATATTTTTCTAAGAACTTCATAAGGGTCAGACTCTTCATGATGGTTTTTATTTTGAGGCACGCAAGAACTGACCAGAGAATAATTTTGTTAATATGAGGGAAATCTTCACCATATGCAATATCATTTTCTTGTCGTATTTCAACTCAAAATTGCAAAATTGCAGTAAACAAAACACGCCGTGTTTATTGCTACTACTGCAGACAAAACTGAAACAGCAAAATTATATTGTTCTAACAGCACAAAAATACTATCCTCTCGTTGGTTGGGCTATTAGGACATTATAATATTAAACTGTTTTTAAATATGACTAATAGAAGAATTTAATACTGGTCTTATTTAAGTTTGTGTTTTAAATTATTTAGGTATGTTTATGCACATAGAACAGAAATTTTTTATACTATCGTTCTAGCATAAAACCGATTTCGCGCCAAAAGTGCTATTAGAACAGTATAATACTGGAACCCACGATACTATGATGATGTATGAATAACTATGTAGATAATAATAACTTTATTAGGCTTATACTGTTCGTAATCGAGATTTACAAATTAAGGCCTGTTTGACCGCAATAATACAACATACTGGAATACAGAGAATCAACATTTATTTAGAAAAGGTATTTCTCAAGAACGTTATGGTGCTAATGTGTGGCTGGATGTTTTAGGAACTAGAATTGTAAAGGACCTATTCAAAGATTTCTAGATACCAAAAACAATATTTTATCGGTTTTAATGCAAAAGTCACTAAGTATAATTATTTTTATTTTTTTTTTAAGTTTCTTGGTGAATCCCAGATCGTTGCTCTTGACATATCCAAAGCTTGCGATCAGGTCTGGCATGATGGGCTTCCTAACAAACTTCCATCTTACGGTCTTCCACCTAAGTTTGGTTTTAGCTCTCCAGTTTTCTTTCTAATCGACGTATATCAGTAACTGTAGATGGTCACTCTTTCAGCTTTTACCAAATTAATGCTGAGGTGCCCCATGGCTCAGTGCTGGCACCCACGCTGTGTCTTTCACACATTAACGATCTTCTCTTCCAAATAATGACTCCCAATTATAGTTCTGCAGACGATAGTACCCTCCCCTCTAGTATTCAATTTCTTAAGCGACCATGTAATTATGATTTGAAAACAAGCGGGTAAACACTTTATTATCTCTTCAGAAGACCTCAAACTAATTCGATTGGTGTGCCAAAAATCTTGTTTAGCGTCGAAAATACAGACATATTCGCTGTCTCGAAAAAGTCTGCCAATGCTCATCCGTTACACAGAGCGGCCTGCTCCTTGCAGAACAAAGATCTGTTTAATCCTGTCGGCGTTACTTTTGAGAATAACCCCAACCGGCACAAACACATTACAGCTTATAGCTCCTTGGCCGCTTCAAAAGCTTGGACTCTCTTTCTCGAGCCAGAAAGTATTTCTCTTCTTCCAATCTGTGTACTCTGTAGATATCCCAAATCAGATCCTTCTTAGAATATTGTTCTTATGTCTAGGGAATGGCGTCCCCACAACACTTGCATCTAGACTCCATTCAAAGAAGAGCCGTTCGTTTTATTAATGATCCCACGCTCACAGAAAAGCTTCCCCTTCTTGCCCACCGTCAAACTGTGGGAGACCTGTCGCTCTTCTATAGGTTTTTTTTGAAGGCTTCTGCTCAGAGAAGTTGGTCAGTATAATTCCTTATTCCTTCTCTAGCAGCTCTCAACAGAGCAACACGTGGTGCAACTTTGATGCATAATTTTACAGTTCAGTTAGAGAGGCCTCTAACTTTCCGCTTTCTTTCGTTCCTTCATCCCTAGAGTGTCAAGACTATGGTACCTGCTGCCCGCAGTTTTTCCTCCCCAATCAGTTTGGGTCCCATGTGAACAAACTCCCTCTCACCACACTTAAGACACCCACTCACTGTACGTTTTTACTTAGGCATCAGCCTCCGTGGACTGTTCCAAGATAAAAAAAAAACAATTACATCAACGCTACAAATTTAACTTGCCAACGTGAACATGAACGGAAACAAAAACGTTATATTTATAAATTGACCTTACACTCTAGCAAAAAATTGCAGAAGATCAGCTTCTTGATTTATTCTCTATAAGTATCTCAAAGAAGTTAACTAATCACATTCTTAATTACCTAGATATTATAGTTATATTTTTAGTTCATTATGAAAATAATTAGCAACTTAAAAATATTTAATATAAATAATGAGTAAAATTAAGGTAAACATAAACATAGAGACAGCAAATACACACATATCTTATTTTATATATCTATATACCTAAGTTCACTCACCTCTATAAATTTCAGGATTATCTTTTTCTATTATAATTTTGTACGGTTGGGCATTTCACAAAAACCCCACGGCACCTTAACAATGCAATTTGCCAGGATCAGCATTATCTAAACCTCTTTTTTATTCACGTAAACCAAATTGCGTAAAGCTCGCACAAGAAAAGAAAATGGACAGATTAAAGCTTTCTTGAACTTTAGAGCTTCTTGTGTCTTTAGTTTGTTCCTTAAATCTACCCCGTGGGTATTTTGTAAACTGATCTTTATCTTTTTTTTCGTAGTTGTTTCTGCATGATACCTTTTGATAAATTTAAGAAAAATCGCATTGCATTTGGCATAAGGGTCGGCGTGTTGAGAAGGGGAAGACGTTAATACGGATTTATACAACTGTAAAATCAAAGTGTTTATTTGGGTTTATTTGTTCGGTATGTAAGGGTGCCATAGATATTATGCGTCATAACTAAGCTTCTTTTTGTTGCGTTGTCTTTGTTTGATTTTGTGTTTAGTTTGATATACGATTTTAGAAAATCCTTTTCTTTTTACAGAAGTAGATAAAATACTAACTCAAAAGGAATGCACTGTTAGCAGAAAGTGTTGAAGTATCTTTATTAAACCGTTTGTTTGCTTATAACTATTTACACAAAAGTACCTATAGAGTGTGTCCCAAATTGGTGGGGAATGTATGGGGATCTTGGAAACCACGATAGATAGAAAATCGGTTAAATGGGAAAGTTTTGGACAATTATGTTAGCCACCTTATCCCGTTTACTACAGGGTTTTTTAACTATTCCGGTTTTTGAAAAATTTTGAAAACCTAAAAACATGCATTTTCGAAAATCGGCCATATTTTTTTTTATAAGTGAAAATTTTTCAAATCTGTAAAAACTTCTTCAAAGCAATTTTTTTTGTAGAATATGACCGAGTAGTCAATTTTTATTTTTTACGTTTCGGGTTTTAAGAATCATCATCAATTTTATTTTTCATATGGACGCCATTTTGGGTTTTTTACGCAGTCAAATAGTGTTTTTTATTCTGATTTCAAAAAAATTTGTATACATGTTATAATTTAAGAGTTTATAACCTCATTTATTTCAAAAACAAATATTTTCTCAGTTGGCCTTGATCCCGGCGAACGTAATTTTTTTTTAAAAAACAATAAAATATTAGTAATTGGCAAAATAGATAAGCTAAACAGATATATTACAGAAATGGGTTTCGTGGACATAGCTATAACGTTAATACCGTGTAACCACAAAATGTAATATCGCCCATATGAAAGTAAAGTTGATGAATCATCAACCAATAGGGCGCCCTATTAATTTTTTCGCAGCCAAATAGTGTTTTTTATTCTTATTTTAACAATGTATAACATGTTATAGTTTAGGACTTTATACCCGTATCCATTTCAAAAAACAAATATTTTCTCAGTTGGCCTTGATTCCGTCGAATGTCATTTTAGCGTCATTATCAAGTTAGCTCGGGTAACTTACAAATTTTTTTAACTTTGAAAAATTTAAATTATTATTTAAAGAAAAGCTTGATATTTTGCAACGGTATTTCCAAAGCTATAGAAGTGTTAATATAGCTACGCAAACGTATTTCGACAATTTTCCTGAAAGGCAGCATCCTAAACTAACATACTTTCGAAAACTGGTCACACAATTTGCTTAATTTCGGAAGTTTTAAAAAAAACCACACCTAAGAAGTACGTTGAAGAAAATCGACAACGAGTTAACCAACATATTAAAGAAAATCCAAAAATCTTCAGCCAGGGGGTGTTGATAGAGAATTCCCCATACCTAAGTCAACCATTCATAGGGTAGTAGGACTATTTTAAAAAAATCGTTAATATGTTGAGAAATAGGGCAACATTTTGAATTTTGGGTCGTTATTTTACATTTTATTTTAGTAGGAATATTAGTTTAGCCACTTTTCATTGTTTTTGTTTTCACTTGTTTCAATTTAAATTGTTACGTGTAGTTTTTTTGTAACACGGTATTAACGTTATAGCTATGTTCGCCAAACCCATGTCTGTAAAATATCTGTTCAGCTTATCTATTTTGCCAATTACTAATATTTTATTGTTTACAAAAAAAAAATGACGTTCGCCAGAATCAAGGCCAACTGAGAAAATATTTGTTTTTTTGAAATAAATGAGGTTATAAACTCATAAATTATAACATGTTATACATTGTTGAAAAACAGAATTAAAAGCACTATTTGACTGCGTAAAACCAATATGGCGTCCTTTTGAAAAAAAAAAGGATGATGATTCTAAAAACCCGAAACGTAGAAAATAAAATTGACTACTCGGTCATATTCTACAAAAAGTTGCTTTGAAGAAGTTTTTACAGATTTAAAAAAAATTTTTACTTTTAAAAAAAATATGGCAGATTTTCGAAAATCATGTTTCAGGTTTTTTCAAAATTTCAAAAACCTGAATAGATAAAACCATGTAGTCAACGGGATTATTACTAACATAATTGTCCAAAACTTTCCCATTTAACCGATTTTCTATCTATCTTGGTTTCCAAGATCCCCAAACATTCCCCACCAATTTGGGACACACTGTATAGTTCAGTTTGTAAAAATATCAATGGGGCTTTATTTAAACAAATAATATAATAGCAGAGAAAGCTATAAAAGTTTAAAAAAAATTTTAAAAAAAAAGGGGGGGAAAAAATTAAAAACCCCTTAAAACCCTTTTTTTTAACATTTTTTTAAATTGTCCAAAAAAACTTTCCCCCATTTTTTTTAACCGGGGAAAATTTTCTTAAAAACTTTTTTTTTCTTTTTTTTGGGTTTTCCAAAAAAAAAATCCCCAAACAAAAAAAAAAAATTCCCCCCCAAAAAACCAAAAAATTTTGGGAAAAACACCCCTGTTTATTTTGTTCAAGTTTTGTAAAAAAAATTTAAAATTTTTTTTAAAAATTGGGGCCTTTTTATTTTTCCCAAAAAACCAAAAAAAAAAAAAAAAAAATATAAAATTTAAAGGCAAAAAAAGAAAAAACTATAAAAAGCTTTTTTTCTTTAAAACCCTTTTTAAAAAAAAAATTTTTTTTAAAAAAAAAGGGGGTAAAAATTTTAAAAAAAAGGGGCCCCTTTTTTTTTTTAAAAAACAAGGTAGTCTGTCATACAACACGTTTTAAACCTTTATATCTCACTTAATTTTCGTCAAATAGTACATTTTTAAAAAAGCAAAATATTCAAAAAGCTACAATTTAATACCCTGGTAATTTTTACGTATATCCCTTAGTCTTTAAGGTATTTTCAAGAAAAAGTTATTTTTTATTAAAATTCTGAAATTTGATTTTCACTTGCAGCTCCATTTTTTTTTTAAATTAAGCAATTTAAATCGGTTAAAATTTTAGAATGTATTTATGATACATAGATAAAGAAAATTGCAAAAGGGGGTTGCGACTCATTTTAATTAGGGTGGTAATTAGGGGGTTGTTTTCGAAGATTTTTGCACTCAAAAAATTTTGGTCTAACCTTATTTTAATCATTACTTACTCAACTTTTATGAAACATACTTCTTTTTTTAAAAAAAGAGGTCTTTACAAATTCTTTAAAAAAGTTATAATTAGTATTTCTCAAAAAATACATAGATTTTGCGTTATTTACCTTTGAAACACTGAAAGTTTATGTTTGATGAATAACAGCTATTTTTTAACAAACCACAACTTGGTTTTGGTCCCACAGCTACAATTTGGTTGGTAACAGTTTTTTTAATAAAATGCATACTTATCGAGTTATTTGTACTCGAAAAGTATGCATTTTACAAAAAAAAAATGCATGGAACATTTTTTGTTAAAAACTTATTTTTCTATTGATTCCTGTGGTCAAAATATATTAAAAAAAAATCCACCCACGAGATGGTTTGGCAACCACCCCCAAGATAAAGGCGCCCTTCGGCGTGATATAGATTTTGATCCTTGGACTACTCCCTACCTACTACTTTTATAAAAAAAAAACATAGCCAATTAAATTAACTCAAAAAATATCATAATAATATTAGGCACTTATTAAACAGCATTTTTAAACTTTTTTAAATAATAATAAGATATTAAAACACCATTTTTTATGAAAAAAGTTCTTAACCAGTTTACCTTGTTTTATTGCTTCATTGAATAAAAAAAAAAATGTAAGTTACTGCAAATATAGACATATTTTAATTTTTTTAAGGTGCTTGTTCATTTATAAAGTCGTTTTTACGGCAAATCCTGGACGAACAGACAGAAAAAAATAAAAAAGATAGAGGTAGACCATTAACGAAACTAGGAAATTGTGGTTTTGACATCTAAACACCCGCAAACCTGTTGATTCGAATAAATCTTAAGCAATAATTTCTTTTTTATAAGGAAAAAATAAAAACACCCTAACTCAAATCTTAAACTAATGAACCACAGTTATAAATTTAAAATAACAAGCACTTCAAAGAAAATTAAATTTAAATTTTTAATGTTTGAAAATTAACCCATTTCAGTTTTAAGACTTCCTAAAATACCCCTTAAGCGTTGCTTGCTTTTTTTTTATTTGGAACAGTCCACGAAGGCTCATGCCTAAGTACGAACGTACCGTGGGTCTCTAAAATGCGTGAGAGGGAGTTTGTTCACACGGGACTTAAATATTTGAAATTGGGAGGAGAAGGAAAAAATTCTGCGGATAGCAGGTTCCATAGTCCTGACACTATAGGGATAAAGGAACGAACAAAGTGAGAAGTTCGGGGCCTCTAACGGAACTGTAAAAGGATGCATAAAAGTTGCACTACCTGTTGCTCTGTTGGGAGCTGCCAGAGAAGGAATTATACTGGCCAACTCCTCTGAGCAAAAGCTGTGAAAATTCCTATAGAAGAGCGACAGATCCCCTATAGCTCGGTGGGCAAGAATAGGAAGCCTTTCTGTGAGCGTTGGATCATTAATAAGACGAACGGCTCTTCTTTGAATGGAGTTCAGAATGCTAAGTGTTGTAGGGGACGCCATTCTCCAGACATAAAAACAAAACTCTAAAGAGGGTCTGATTTGGGATACATACAGAGTGTACAGATTGAAAGAAGAGAAATATTTTCTGGCTCGAAAGACGAATCCAAGTTTTTTTGAAGCTCCGAGGCTATGGATGTAATGTGCTTGTGCCAGTTGAGGTTATTCTCAAAATTAAAGCCGACATGATTAAACCACTCTTTGTTTTGCAAAACTAGCCGCTCATATGTAAGGGATGACCATTGGCAGACTTTTTTCGCGACAGCGAACATAACTGTGTTTTCGAGGCATTAAACTGAACAAGATTTTTGCGCCCCAATCCAGAATAAGTTTGAGGTCTTGTGAAAGAGATATCTGCATTGACCTGCGCTTATTTCCCAAATCAGAATTACGTGGTGGCTTAAGAAATTAATACTGGAGTAGAGGGTACTATCGTCAGCAAAACTATGAAAGGGATTGATTGTGGAAGAGAAAAATCGTTAATGTGTAGAAGAAATAGCGTGGGTGCCAGCACTAGCCTGGGGCACCCCAGCTTTAATTTGGTAGAAGCTGGAAGAATGACCATCTACAGTAACTGATATACGTCGATTAGAAAGGTAACTGGAAAGCCAAGGCTTGCTTAATGTTATGAGCAATAAAATAAAATATTTAAATAGCATTATAGTCAAGGTTTTAATAATAACATATTAATTTTAAAACTGCGTTTTAACTGTAATAATAACAAATATGATATTATTAAAATTTAGTTGGACGTACTTTAACTCTATAAATATTATAAAATTATTTACCGTTATAATTATGAAGCCAAAATATAGTTTTTGTTTAGTTAAATTATACTTATATGTGTTTTAAGTATAACGTCTGCTTTTATATTATAAAAATCCATCGAAAAAATTTTCTTAATTATTAATTTACTGTACCTTTCGTACTTTTTACTAATTAAATTTAGAGACTGAACCAAGGAGAACAACCATTAAACAAATATTTACACAGATTATGGTATTTTAATTTCTAAGATGTGTATGTAATTCTATTATTACCCGAATTTTATCAGGAAAGAGTAATAAATTGGACCCATTACCTACAATAAAACTTTTATACAGCAATCCCAAAGACTGCTCTAGGAAGGTTTTATACATAAGTACTTTGTATTACCAGAAATACACAACCCAGAGTAAAATATTTAAGAAAAACTTCTGCTTATCCATATACCCAAAGAACTTTTTTCTTTTATAAGTCACCACAGTTTTTTGTATTAAATTCTTAAACATATATATTTTTCCGTAGAGTAATATTTTCCAGTATGTATTATTACAGAAAAATGCTTTATCATAAAACATAAAATTTTACTTCATACACTCAAATAGCATTGTCATATGTAATCTAAAAAAGTATTTTAAGATTATTCCATAGTTTTCTCGAATGACACTTTTATTATACTGTATAAATGTTTTATGCAGTAAAAATATCAAAATATATTTAATGTGTCAGTTCTATATAGGACGTTCTAAATGTTTTATATTTTAATACTGTTGGTCAAATTCTATCCTCTAGAGAGTAATGGATGGTATGTAAGCCGTAGACTCGCGTCCATCAATTTTTATGAATTATTTAAATATTAATAGTTCTGGAGATTGTTCACAAAAACACATTATGTACTAACTGATTTACAAACGACATTTTTATTAAAAGATACGAGCAGTAGTAAATAAAATACGATAAATTAAAAATGATCATTTACAGGACGCGAGTCTACGGCTTACATTTTTAAGGGAAAAATTAAATTATTCTTGCAAGTGTTTAATATGATGTATATACAAAAAAAATAAGGATACAATGGCTTAACCAAACTAATTATATACAGACAGGGGCACCCTACTAGGTTTATAGCAATGGACCGGACGAATTTGCAATCGTCCTCTATTTGTGTATGCATTCTTTTTTGTTCAGTAAGAAACAACAAAGTAACACAATTTTCAGTTTGTTGGGAATTATAAATGTATAAAAATTATTTCGCCTGGCGAATTTAAGGTAAGAACACGCGTGTTTTTAAAAAATCCTTAACATTTAAAACCTAAAATGGATATTTATCAAATTAAGGAAAAAATTAAAATGGTTCAGTGGTAATATGGAGGTAATTCTTTACAGCGGGTAAAAATATATTTGCTGAGAATTATTCTAATAGGCCACACCCTGCAATTACTACTATTTCAAGAATTATAAATAATTTCCAAAAACACGTCCAATGAGGAACGGGAAGCGAAAGAAATTAATTTGTTGGCATTAATTAATGAAAATCCAACTTAGTCAACACGTGCGCTTGCGGATAAGGTTAATTTACGTACAAGAACGGTGAAGAGAATATGAAAAAAATAAGTATCGTTCATACAAAGTTCCAAAAACCCAAGAAATTTATCCTGAGGATAATATCAGGAGAATGGAGTTTTGTGAAAACATGATGAATAAGGCAAATGAAAATGAAGATTTTATTCGAAACATTGTCTTTACTGATGAGTCCACATTTCCACTCCATGATAGGCATAATCCCACTCACACCCGTTATTGGTCTCAGGAAAATTTACATAGGTATTTCGAACTTAGAACTCAGCGTCCTCAAAAGGTAAATGTCTGGAGCGGTATTTATGGGGAACATGTTATTGGGCCATACTTCATTGATGGTAACTTAACTGGTCAAAAATATTTGGATCTTCTGCAACAGCAAATAGTTCCAGAAAGTAGACGCACAGCACATAATACACGTTTGGTTTTGGATTATTTAAATAACACTTTTCCAAACCATCTTATTGCTGGATTGAGAGCTACTATACCGTGGCCCGCTCGCTCTCCTGATCTGGCTCCTAACGATTATTTTCTTTGAGGTTATGCAAAAATCCAAAATTTATGGTTTTCGGGATGATCGCGCTATGAATCTTGATAAATTGCGTGTAAAAATTCGCAATGTTTTTCAAACAATTACACCTGTGATGTTAAACAATGTTCGAAGAAGTTTCTATGATCGCTTAGGACATTGTTTAGCGGAAGGCAGTGGATTGTTTAAATACTTGCTTCATTAATTAATTTATTTAGATTTTTTTTTTGTTTTTACTAAATTTTTTTATATAGAACAATTTTTTTAGTTTTTAGTTGGGATTTTTAGAATAACATGTTTTGTTTCCTTAGAATCGAAAAAATAATTTTATTATTGTTTTGATTCAAAAAAAACTCTGATAAGCAATAGCGAATTTTATCTCCTACATGCGTAAATATTATATGAAATATGGCAGTACATCCCAACCCGTCCGTGGTTACAAAGTTACTGAGGATTGAACGAAAGCGCGCCGGTTGGTCGCGCGAACCTCGGCTGCAGTGCTTAGAGGGTAATCGCAAATTTGTCCGGTCTATTGCTATATACCTAGTAGGGTGACCCTGTCTGTTTTTATATATATATATATATATATATATATATATATATATATATATATATATATATATATATATATATATATATATATATATATATATATATATATATATATATATATATATATATATATATATATATATATATATGTATAATAATATATATATATATATATATATATATATATATATATATATATATATATATATAATTAGTTTCTAAGCCATTGTAACCTTATTTTTTTGTATATACATCATATTAAACACTTGCTAGAATAATTTAATTTTTCGGTCACGGTCTCATATGGCAAACTGATATAAAACTGTGATGTATCGGTGTTGTTTTAACAGCGTTCGATCTCTACTGCTCGTATCTTCTAATATAAATGTCGTTTGTAAATCAGTTAGTACATAATGTGTTTTTGTGAACAATCTCCAAAACTATTAATATTTAGATAATTAATTTTCGTAAAAATTGACAGATATTAAAGTGGTTACATTTTCATAGTTTTAAGTTGAAATAACGAATTTCTTTTACCAACTACCAGCCCTTTTTTGACCCCTCAGAGGATGAGGTTTCAAAAATAGTATCAGAAGCCTAATAAATTTTTCTCTACAAAATTTTCATTCCCATTTTAAACCCTTTGGGGGATGTAATTTTAAAGATGTTAAAACAGATTACTTTTAATCCCAATCAGTAGCTTACATACCAATTTTCATACTTCTAAATCTAGAAATGACAAAGTTTCATACAAAACTTTTTCCCACTCTACCTATTTAGGGAGGAGTTTCCTAAAATTTTCTTAGCTGACGTCTCTAAGTTTTCTGGGAAAACATAGGCCCAATTACCAACTTCCATAATTACCACTTCACAAATGAAATTTTTTCCATACAAACTTTTATCCCCATTTTAACCCTCTTTAAGAGATGTAATTTTAAAAATGTTAAAACAGATCATTTTAAATCATAATTATTAGCCTACATTTCAATTTTCATACTTTTAAGTCCAGAAATGACGAAATTCCATACAAACCTGCCCTCCCTTCAACTCCCCTTTTCTGTGGGGAAGTTTTCTAAATCTTTTTTAGCTGACGTCTCCCATTTTTTGGGTAATCAAAAATCTAACTAGCAACTCCTATATTTACAACTTTAAAAATTACAATTTTTCATCTCCATTTTAACACCCCCCCCCCCAAGAGGAAAGAAGTTTCACCTTCCTTCATTTTACTCCTTTAGAGAGGGAGTTTCTTACTTAGCGGTCGTCTCCAAGTCATAATCTACCGTTGTGCCAAATTTCATCTTCATAATATAAGAAATTTTCAAGATTTTGTAATTAGCTAGTATATGAATGAACAAATGAGTGACTTTTTTTTAGATTTTATTTTTTTTAAATTGTTTTTTTTTAT